>JAGFPH010003447.1:302-37738 GCA_018207615.1 Philaenus spumarius
ATATTATTTAGTTTTGAGGCTATCTGAGTTGACCGCAGATCTCCAAGTGGCAGAGCTATACACTACTAGCATTGAGTTTGCTAGTTTTTCATTCTTCCTAGCAAATATAGGGCAGCTTCATAAAGGGGGAAAATAGAGGGTTACAGACGTTAACCCTAACTGCAAATGTACTGAAATGTGCATGCATGACAATGTATGGTAGTATGTGTTATTAAACACTGATTTCTCTCACACATTGAACGTTAACGGATATATTATTTTTCTAGTATTCCTACGCGAGCATCAATTTGATGTGATAGTAGGCTAAACAATGGAGTAGGTACACACATTTGTAGTGATCATGCTTCCACAATAAAACAGATTTTTTCGTCATAAATTATCAAAATGTTTTGAATTACTTTTATTTGTAAGGTAATTAAACTTAGAATGTGGTGATAACACATTCATTCAATGTGGTGAAAACTTTTAACATTTTTGATATTTGCATTATAGAATAAGAAAAAATAGTGTTACGAAATAGAATGAGTTGTTAGGCAATTTAGTTACATACAAAAAAACAATGTTGATAATTGTTTAAAAATAGCAGAATTGTATTAGCCACCAACATTATGTAATATTACTGTAAAATAGAATAGATAGTTAAGCAATTAGGAATGATGGAAATCGCATTGAGTTGCATTTTTTAGTAGGCTAACATAATTGTAAGAAAGAAACTGGTAAAACTGAGAGGGGGAACAGAGGTTTTAAATAGACAGAACACATTAGAAGGAGGTTCTTTCTGGATAGGTTCTTGGGTGGAAGAGAGGTCTTGGGAGACCGGAGGCTTCAGGGTGTAGACACCAGGGTGGGCGTCAAGGAGAGCCACCAGGACAGAGTAAAGGTGAGGACACAGTTTGTGAATTAAAGGGATAATTGTTTTATGTAAATTCTGCATATAGAGTCAGTTTCTGTGGGTTAACCTATTGGGAGTGTTATATTTATATTTAAAAGAATTCATATTTGGGGAGTAGAAATTTTGTACTCAGTTTTGCCCGTAGTGTAAATGATTTAGACCAAGGTTGATTTTAGTTTTCACACAGTGTAGAATCAAATGTAATATATAGTAGATCTTCAGAATAAAATATATATGTTTATGTATCTTTATATTTATGATATATCTGTATACCCTCTCACTTAAAGTTAGAGCCAAGCGAGTAGCCCACTCTGAGATAAATAGCGAATAGCCCTTTCGTAATAATAGCAAACTTTGATTTTGAGTTAAGTCAAGGAACAGATTTAGTTAAAAACAAATCAAAAAAACTAAATGATATCCTTAACCTTTAAAATGACACATTCAGAATAATTTTTTGATCATTATTACTCCAGTAGTCATGTAACACGTTTAACATTGCTCTTATGGGAGTTGAAATTCAAGATGGTGGCTGGGTCTGACGAGCCTTAAGAAAAGGGATTGGCTTGTGAAACAGCAAGCGTCTGTGGTCTAGTGTTTACTTTAATTGTACATTAAATTTTTTATTTGTCCACACAAACCTTGAAAATACTAAACAAATTCTGTACTTCAAATCTTTTACATTTTATTATCATATATTTCGTTGCCTTTAAATAATACGCTCTGACATTAAAATATTAATGACCTATAAACACTATTGTCCAAATATATACATTCATATAATTTTTCCCCAAAAATGTTAGAATTATTTATTTACCACTTAATTATTTGATAAGTAAGATTGTTGGTGAAGTAAATTTGAAGAGTTTCTTAAAAGTTATTGATGATAGTTAAATTATGTTTTAGATGTAGATACAGCACAAAGACTTGAGCTTGTTCTAAGTCGTAGTGGAAACGACTTAAATGGAAGTCTCTTCGGAATACTAAACCAGTGTTCTACTATTAGTGGATCAAGATTATTACGTGCTAATATACTCCAGCCTCCGACACCAGTTCAACAGATTGAGAAAAGATTAAACTGTGTAACAGAGTTGGTGCAGAACCCAGCCTTGTTACATTCATTACAGGTATTACAATGTTGCTGGAAAGTCAGTTCCTATAAATTTTTGTTTCTGTAAAATCATACGGACTAGGTACTTGGCGCAATTTGTCAGCTGATGATTGCTTCTTTATTACCATCGTTGATACATTATTATGCCCAGTGTGAAAGGAAGAAAGGTGCCTTAATATAATATGGTGTTTGACAATTTGTTTTTCAAGTATTATAAAGAGGTGGTGTGCAGCTAACATAGGAAGAAACACATTTCTTGATACAAATATATTATAAAATTATCACAAAAAGCTGTTTAAAATTTCGGAGTTAGGGATAAAAGCAGATCTGGAAACCCTTAACATCAAACACTGAAGAAAATGTGAATACTATTTTTTTAGCTTAGCCATAAGAAGTCAGTAAGACAGGAAGCAAGAGAAAGTGGACTCTATTAGGGTTCGTATTTCCACCCTCTTTACCCGGGTTCAAAGACTACTTTAATTTTAAAAGCATTGTACGAGTGTCAAAGTCACTATTGATAATAATATTTTTACCTTATTGTTTCCATCTTGTGACTTCGGAATTATAAAAAACACAGACGAAGTCATAAGACGGAAACAATAAGGTAAAAATATTACTACTTTAATATGTTAATAACAAGTAAGGGACAGATCAATAACAATGCACAGTGGTTCAGTGGTAATACTTATTTTAACATTAATTTATTTGTACACCCTTGCAATTATAGATAACATACACACATTAGCCTACACTTATGCCTACATACATTTCCTGTACTAGATATTACATTCGTAGGACAAACTGAAACAAGAACTCGGTAAACAAAGCTACTGAATTTACTTCTGTTAAACTTTTGACTCCAAACTCAATGTGATATCGATAGACTAAGTATTCTGTTTACTTACTCAAATCTCTTTCTACTGCAGAACCAGTTTCGTCCTTCAATCTCGCGTAGACTTCTCGTAGTGTTGACCTGTCTCGTGCTGTCCAGCATCCGACCCTTAAGCTTCACAATACTTGGCCAAATCTCGGCCCAATGTCTTCCTAACCGGCCTATCTTCCGGCCCCACACTTTAACAGACTGGCCTTGAATCTAGATTAGGGTTATGCTTATATAACCCATCTAACTTCCATGTTGACAAACTACATTGTTCTTACGTGCAACACAAAAACACTTTTGCCAAGCCCATCCTTCCTTATTATGCTTCCTTGTTTACTTCTATATCCGTCTTACTCAAAGTAATATCTTTACACTAAACATACTAACTCTAATAATTAATATAACTAAAATATATCTTTATTACACATCCCATTAATCGTAACAACTCCCAATTTCTAACCTTGAAAACCAAATAATGTTCAACAATTGCTTGGTAAGGACTGTGATATCAGCATGGTGTTTATAAGGTAATGCTTGCTTGGAAAGGAGATGAATAACCTACCCAAATTTCCTTAAAACATTTTATGGTCAGACAAGGCTGTCTTCCATGTTTGAGAGTTTGTGAATAGATTCAATTGTTATTACGTGATAGCAGAGAAGCCAGACACATTATTTTGTGAATGCAAACAAATCCTTCAGTATGGTGATTGTTTATGGCAGGCTTGTGGCCAGAAGTTTCAGATATCGCTAATGGCATTATTTTGTGAATGCAAACAAATCCTTCAGTATGGTGAGGGTTTATGGCAGGCTTGTGGCCAGAAGTTTCAGATATCGCTAATGGCATTATTTTTATGAAAGATGTCATGCTAGACAGTTCAGTATATTTGTAGCTTTTGAAAAGAAATGTTCTTTGAACAGTAGGCCTAAGTCAGATTTTTTTTGTAAACGTAATGAATTTTTGTTTAAGATTGAGGAAACAGATTGTCAATGCAGGTGTATATTTGTTGAAGTCTGATTTTTTATAAAATAAATGTGACCTTTAATTCTTACCTAAAAATGGGGAGTGACCTTTCAACCACTCTGTAGAACTATGTCTTACTCATCGTTTCTGAATGATTTTTACATTTTATAGCTTAAGGAGAACAAAAATTGGGAATGGTTAAACTAATCCGACGGTCAATATTTTGGGGTTAAACTGGTCCGACGGTTAGCACCAGGGCTGAGGTTAAACTGGCCCGATGGTACAGTATAAATACAAAGTTTCAACTTAAGATAGTTTTACCCATAATTAAAGCAATATGACCTTTAAAATAATGAAATAAATAATTGAATATGTTAGGTTAAGTCATTTTTAGAAGAGGACCGCCATGAATGTTGAATGCAGGTAAACATACTGTGACTAAAAACTATACGTTAGAACTTCAGGCTATTTTTTTTAAGGTTTCCATTTCTGTTTTATAAAATAACTTAATGTAAATAACTTATAAATGTTTACAAAAGTATAATTAAGTACTATGTGTTATTTTACTTCAATATACTAGTTAACAGTTTCGTTATTTTTTTTACCCTGACTCTATATCAAATTTTTAAAAAAGACCCTAAGTCTCTGCAGCACATTTCGGAAAAGGAGGAAGATTTCTTCTTCTAACTCAAGTTTTTTCTATGAGTACTAAACTACGCTCCGACTGTCAGAGAACAAGAAAACTTAGACTGAGATTAGGAAAAATCCACTGGTTGGGGGATGGGGGTTAGCGACCCTGTCAGGGAATCCCGCTTCTAAATGCCTATTGCCCATCAGACCAGTTTAACCCCGACCCTTCTCTACGGATCAAAAATACCTTTGACCATCGGACCAGTTTAGTACAACCCACAAAAAGTAATTTAAAGAATTTTGTCCATATGGTGTACTACAAGAAGACAATAGAGGCTACTAAATTAAAATAATGATATAAAATTTAGTAGAAAATGTTTGATAAAAGTAGATAACTGTTGAAAATTAGGACACAAATGAAAAAGATAAATCCCTGTACTATAGCTGTGACATACTAAAAAGCAAATATTATTGAGAAAATAAATGATAAAGTATTTGAGATATACGTATTGTTCTTCATTTTAATATGTAGCTTTTCGATATTGTGGTGTTTATACTCTTTTTTCACTATGTAATTAACATAAAACTTAGAATTACCATTCTCTCCTACTTGTTGAATTTCACGTTTATAGCAATGTTTGTTTTGTACTTACCTCATAGTTTGTCAAGTTTTCTTTCATCAATAATAATTTGTAACTTCTACATTGGTCAAAATATTTTATTTCAGACTGCAGTAAGTAAGTTTAAAGACGTGGAACAGCTTCTTTGGCTTTGTGTCCAAACGCCAACCTTCAAGGACGACCAAACTGCATCCGAGAGCCAGATTAATTATCTTCTGTTATTAAAAACTACACTGGATAATATCCCAGTGCTAAAGGATTGTTTACAAAATGCTCAGACTAATTTTTTTCATACAGTTTTGGAGGTAATGTAGCCTACCCATAAAATCATATTTGTTTTTATTAACTAATACATTTTTTTAAATTTCTCACTTTTCTTTCTTTCTAAAAAAGCATTTACGTAATCAATAAATTAAATAGAATGGATCCAGCAGAAAATTGTTCAAAGAAAGTTTTAAAATATTAACTTTTCTAACTTTGCATGTTTTTGAAACTGTTAACATATATTACATAATTAATTAATATGTTCATAATCACAATACTAGAGGATTACTTCTTTCTTCAGGTTTGTACACATAGGTTAAATATTTATAGACAGATTCCATCTCATACAGTTGTTAACTTACCTCTATTAGACTTCTTTCCTGTATTAACTGGAGAAAAATATATCAACATTAAAAAACAACTTAAGATGACATTGTCTGAATTCTTCTATTCAGTGGGTCAGTTTATGGATCAAGTATAGGACATTATTTTTAATTGATTTTAGACTTCTACATAAAAACTTTGCTTTTTTTGTAAAATGTAAATTATGTTTTTTAAAGTTGATTTCCATGATATTGTTTTTATAGTTAGTTAATGTTCACTTTTTGTAGTGTGTTGTAGATAGATAGAAGTTATGTTTATTTAGAAACCAAACAAAATATTATAAAACTGTAAAATATACATTTTTAAAACATAAAGTGTTTCATTTTTTTATTCTTATAGAAAAAACATTGAAGGAAATTACCAAAACCATTGATCAAGTTGGGAACAATGTATTTATTTATTACTATTTTTAATGTGTACATACAAATATATTTATTCAAATTCCATATGTGCACTTACATTCACGTATACATACATATAATATAAAAAGATATGTAAACAAAATTCTAAAAACAATCGGAAAAGCTCAAAGATGAGAGGGAACACACTTTTCAAAGAATTTTCTACAAAAGCGGAAGCTCTTTCTTGGATGTTTTTTTGTTTGAACTGCAAAAACAACTCAGTTCTGTCACAAGAAGTTCACTGTCATTAGTGTAATACTCATACACATGTTGTACACTGTTCACCTCCACTGCATTTCCAGTTAGAACTTTACTCAAATGGTTGAGGTCATCCAAGTTATGTAACTTTGTAGTAATGCTGTACAGTTCAAACGAATCTTTACTTCTCCCACCAATTTTTGCTAGAATTTTACCTTTTCTTACGAAATCAACATTTCTCAGCGACCTCTGCGCAGTGGTTAAATAACTGAGCAAAAAATATGTCTGTTCTGAAAGACCATAAAACGCCAAGAGTACTGTTTTTAACTGACTTTACGACTTTGTATATCACACTGCTTGACTGAAGGATTTTTGACAGCAAGTCAAATTGTGTTAACACTCTTCTGAGTAAAAGTAAGCCAAAACAAAGTTGAAATCCTCCATACTTTTCAATAAAGCACTGGCTTGACCACCACTGTCATGGTATGTCTAGCAAGGACCGCACTGCTTTGATGCGGCCCATCTGGTATCACTCAAGAACTTCAATGTTACTGTAGCACCACTGAATGTTTTTGAGCTTTTTCCCTATACAATAAATATAAATGAAACTAACATCCTACAAGCAAAAAAGCTAAAATTATGTAATATTATATTTAAGTGTTATAAAAAACCGTTTGAAATTTGATTACTTAAGTCAAAAGGATGAAATGGAATAACTACCCTTAAAATTCAATATTAATCGACATTTACTTTTTCTATATTCTCAAAAACTACTAAACTAATTTCACTAAAATTTTCACAATTTCCACATATTAGTACCAAATTGTTTATAGTATATGGTCACTACAACCAAAGAGTTAAAACGGATAGCTATCAATATACAATAAAAATAAATAGCACTATCATCCTACAAACTATGAATCTAAATTTGGGTAATATTATTCTTAAGTGAACAAAAACAATTTGCAATTCGATTACTTAACTCAAAAGGATGAAATGGAATAACTACCCTTAACATTCAATAATAATCGATACATTTACTTTTTCTACATTCTCAAAAACTACTCAAAAATTTTAAAATTTCCACATATTATTAGTATCAGGATTGTTTATAGAATATGGTCAGTACAATCAAAGAGATTAAAATGGGGTAGCTTACAATAAAAATAAACTGCACTAACTTCCTACAAACTAAAAATCCAAATTTGGGTAATATTATTCTTAAGTACAGTAGACCCGTGGTTATCCGAGCCCCGACTAACCGAATTACGGGTTAACCGAGGTAGTGAAACAAAAAAAGTTCGGTTTGCTGTAAAAGTAACCGCGCCAAGTGAAATCCGCATATAGCGGCATTTCTACTGAACTGTACTATTAGTCACATAATGTTTCGTCAAAAATGGTTCCGGTAAATAAAACGCACAATTTTTAGTCATTATTAACCCTTTGCACTAGGTTGGCCATACGATATTCTCAGTCAGCTCTGAATATTTATCGAACTAAGCATCCTCACAGCTCTGATGGCCAGCCTGACTGGCCGCTTACGATACTGTTGTCAGCTCTGCCGCTAATTTGACCTTGCGGCATCAACAGCTCTGAATTATTTTTCACTACAATCTGAAATGTTGTTAGTGGGTATTTATTTCTTGTTTAACAAAATCATGGGTTTTTAGTAAGTCTTTTATTTTGCCTTACAATAAAGTAGATATATTATATTGTTATTGGTGAGTTTTTGTTTTAGCTGTAAATATATAGTTATAAAAATTTTAATGAATAAAATAAATCATTGGGTCCATAGTATACAACTTATCGAACAACATTTGTAGATAATTTAAAATAAAATAAAATTAAGAACTTGTTAACAAAAAAACTCTTTAAACTTATAGTAAACTAATTAACTTTTGTTGTATTAAATTACTTCAAATTTTAAAAACACTAGCCTAGACCACCGCAACGTAAAACTAAACTGCTGGTAAGGTTATAATGTAACGAATATTGCTACGTTTTGATACAACACAGACCAGAAAAAAAGCGGGAATTAATTAGATTAAGATTTGGACTCTAGATTTCAGCACAATCCAGACAAAATAAAACTATTAAAAATAAATTGATGCAGATCATTTGTGTGGCCAGTCCTGCTGGCCTTTCGGGCGTTCGAGGGATTTTACCTTGTCCAGTACTGCTGGCCATCCGAGCTGAGAGGAACGTAACTTGCAAAAACAATTCAGACTTGATAAAGAAATGGCAGTGGCCAGCACTACTGGCCATCCGAGCACAGAGGACTTTTATTAAAAATCCTACCAGAGTGCAAAGGGTTAAATACTGTACAATAAAGTAATTCCAATGCTTTGCTAATTATCAATAAGATTTTGATTGTTTATGTTTTATGATATTTTTGCCGGAATAAGTATACTGTTTATTCAAAAGGATAAATGATTTTCTAAATAAATTATGTAATTTATTTATTTATAAAGGTCGGGACACACATGACTACCGCTGTGATGGTAGGAATATTCCATATGTTTCCATTAGATTATTCCCCTGCCGTGTGTTGGCCAACACTAGGCCTTGGTGCGGTGCGGGCACGGTGCGGTCATGTGTGCTTCGACCTTAAGTAGTTAAAACTAAATAAACAATCAAACAAATGACTTGAAAAAACAATAATATTAATCGGGTAGTCGGATACACTTAGTAGCGTAGTATAAGAGTTTTCAAACGTATGTGGTTATTGCTTACGCATTGGTGATGTCATCATTCCTTATCTTGGCTTGGCTCTTGTACCGGCTTCTGATCGATCTTCTTTGTATAACTTCTACCCTACCGGACTTACCCTCCTTTCACACATCTCTTTTAGTTTTTGTGAATACAGTACAGTAGTTTAATAAGTTTGATTCAGTATCAAGTAAATCCTCGCTCTTAAAACATTGCGTGTGTTGTACTCATGCTGCATATCGTTTATTTAGTTTTCAAGCAAGTGAGTTCCGAAACAGAAAACACTTATGGACTTCTTTAAAAAATATTTGTTTGCTGGAACATATACTGTAGCCTATGTATGTCTTTTTATCATTTTGTATTTTATTTTTATTTGGACGTTAGTTTTTCATTTGATAATACAGAAGATGCCTTTTTTTCACATCTTTGACCACATTTTCATCGATTTCACCAGTTTACCGTACGTTCCTCTCTTTGATTTTTGTCAGAGTCTGTGGTATCCTGGGCACCCTCGGTCCACATTACCTTGGATAACCGCGGCTCTACTGTAACATAAAAACATGATTAGTAATTTCCAATTCGATTACTTAAGTCAAATAGAATAACTACCCTTAAACTTAAATCAAGTAATAGCCAAGTTTAGCTAAGTCTAAAAATTTGACATTAGAATACATTTTATAATTTAAATGTATGCAAAAAATCATATACTCTGTTAATAATAAATTTTTTTTTTTTAAACACAACAGAACTGTAAAACCTCTTACCGATTTTAAGAAAAGTTTACCTTTTGTTAACATGTCGAAGGATAGGTGACCCCCTTAACCACATATCCATAGACATTTGGATCTATAGTTCATTTACCGAGAGTTTAAAGTGAAGCACCTCCCGCTACAATATTTATGGGCCAGGCTGACTATGTCACCCGCAGATCTACCTAAGGGACCGGTTCACCAATTAGGGTGGGCTAGAGAAGAGAAAGGTTCTTGACTAAGAACTTCTGTGAATCATAAGCAGAGTCGTCCGTCGGACACTTGATGTTTGTTTTTCTCATTGGCCCAAATTCCTTACATCAGCCATTGTTGGTGGCACTTCACTTTAAACTCTCGGTGATTGCACTATAGATGTTTGACTTATAAGGTAATCCTTTGTTTGCTTTTACATAATCTAAAAAAACTGATAGTTGTGAAGAATAACTACCTGATTCTAAATTGGCCAAATTGGTTGTAAATAGACGTCTTTTGGTTCATTGTAGGCCTAACCTAAAATCATGTTCAGTTTTTTATATAAATCAGCTGCTTTATTTATAATAAACGATGTTTGAATTGAATTATAATACAGTAAGCATTTTTCGTTGAGTTTTGTTTGTGTTTGCTTTTAGTTTGTCAATCTAACCCAAAAAAGCTGTTGGTTTTGAAAAATAATAAACTAATTAATAAATTTGCTAAGTAAAGTTGATATGGTAATGAATGTAAACAATGTGTGTTGCTAAGCTTTTTATCCGAACTGCTGTTTTCTTGAGTTATGGTCTTGAGTTCATACAAAAATCCCATAGAAAAAAGAATGTTCAGTTTTCCCGAATTTAAACATTTTCCAATTTTTTCCAAACTTTTCAAATGTTTCTTTCCATGAAAGTCTAATTCGGACTATTACGAAAATTTTAAAACAAAAATAGCCAAATTGGTTCAGCTGTTCCAAAGTGAGACGAATACCAACGAACAGAATTTCATTTTTCTTTGTATAGATTTTTAACACATCTTATAAATAATTAATTTAGTAAGTTATTTAATTCTTGGCCAATATTGTTTTTTAGGTGGGAGATTTTTAGGTGCATTTGTTAAACATTGCATTTGGAATTTTCTTTTTCTTTTTGAATATTATTTACCTCTCAGTATTATCAGTATTAGTGAAAGGTGTAATACGTTACAAATTGACCAAGAATACAAGAAAAGGAATTTGATGTATGGTATTTTAATTGTATCAATTCCTTAAACTGCACGAACTGAAATTGGATACGTTTGAGACATTTAAGTACAAATATCTTGTCCCAATAAACTAGATTTATTTTAAAAAGGACATGAGTAACAATTTAATTGTAATTTCAAAATAACTTTCGAAGTGAAAGTAAACTAAGTTAATTTCTTAGTAGTAAAATATTTTTACTAATGTGAATTATATTTTAAAATTTGAATGTAAGTTCATCTTCTGTTATGTTAGGATCTTGATGATAAGAAGTTTGAAATAATTCTGAACGGTATTAATGAAGTGATCGACGAAAATGCTCGAGTGGCCAAGGGTTACGCAGCTTCTCTTACGCAACGTTGTTATGCAGTCAAAACTGGTGTTAATGGACTTCTAGATATCGCAAGAGAAACATATTCCGATATAGTCAAAAATGTTTTGGGTAAATATATTTTGTATCTATATAGTCCTTTGATCTTTAGAATAAAGATGCACTTCATAATTTGGAAATATTAATATATATTTATTAATAGAAAACTTTTTTCTGAGTGCCTAATATAAAGATTATTATTTTTGTTTTGCTCAAAACATAATTTTGAACCATTTCAATTTACTCCATTTTTATGAAACTATTTTGATTTAGAACACTTACTGTTCTTACAACATGTTAGAAACAATTAACTTTTTAACAATATCTTTCCTCCCATCTTGAGTTATTAATCTAGATATTTTAATTTTGTATTTTATTATTAGTTGATCAAACATTTTAATTAGGTATTGCAAAGAGATGGAGTGCTTCAAAACAGTGTTTTCATTTGATCCAATCCTTATAGACTACTTACAGATGTTATTTTGGTGCCATTTTATAGCAAAATAAATTGTTTTCACTCATGTAGTACCAAATCGCACAGTAGTAGGGCATAGTACCAAATCATCAATCGCTAGTATCAGTTGTAACAATAATTCCTGCTTTCACAATTATCGAGCATGATCAATGTTTGTTTTGGTTTGAAGAATCGAAGTCTGCAACAACTGTGCCCAAGTCATATCAGTCGTCGTGCATCGTCTCTTAACGCTTTATCTTTCAGCAACGCCTTCGATAATTAAGTAGTAATATTAAAATACATTACAGTGTCAAATGGATACACGAGTTCCATGATTGATAACATGGTTCGGAAACATCGGAACAAATACAATTTAAAATTACCCTTGTGGTTAGTAAAAAAAAAAGAAAAGGTTTGTCTCCAAGTTTAGTAATTTTTGTAATTTTTTGAATTGACCGAAAACAATGTCACCGTGGCATACGGTACAAACAATAAATTACAGGAAAAGATATAACACATTGTCTGTAATAAAGACTTTGCTTAGAGTACTGGAATATCCAAGTTGATTAGCGATGACCGCCCTAAATACTACATAGAAGAAACAGGTCATTCGTTTGCTAAAAGATCTGAGGATTATTTACCAAAACCTAAACTTGATAATATAATAAATTTTAACTTATAATCCAATTTTGCCCCCCCCCCCCCACCTTATCATAAATACACAAATCTAAAGATAAACTTGAAGGTGTTAAAGTTCTGCGATAAAAGTAGATTCATGAGTGTATTTGAAGAATTCGAAATTTACAAGGCGGTAAAAATGGAGTCCCAGAATGATCAACTAACTTTCAAATACAATCTAATATATGATACGGCCGTCAGTCAACCACAAAGAAATACTGAGATAAACTCAGCGTTATAACTTATAAAGTTGAGGCAGGATGTTGTTTTGGTAAGAAAAGGAAACTTCGTTTATTCCTTTGTTTTGTCCAGGTCCTGTCAGTGTTGCCAAGTTTTGGTCGCCAAATCGGTATAAAACGTCTTGACTGTATATATTCAAATGTATACAAGTATGACAGCCACAATTGATACGGAACTTTTGAGAACCCAACATATTAGTTTTTTCTCAAAATGTGCACCAATTTGACAGCTGAACAAGAATTGTTTTTTGACTAAGTCACATCAATTACAGTAAGAAAAGCTAGCTTTAGCTGTTTGACAGCCAGATACGGCTGCCATTTGTAATCGGCCGTCAGATGTAATGCAAATTCGGTCATGTACGGCTGTCGAAAGCTATCAGAAACTTAAATATATATATATATATATTATATATATATATATATATATATAGTTATAAGGACAGTGTCATCAATAGCTTGAATCAAATTGAGAAATTCTAAACCTTAGCAAATGAGCTACCACCGCTTCCTATGTGTGTCATTTATTATTATAATTTTATAATACAGTTGTTATAAAATTTATACATTTAATGTTAATTTGGTGTCAACTAAAACTGAAAAATGTTGTTGAATAAACCCATTTTATGAATACCTTGATCTATGATTACAGATTTATTTAATGTTGGTATACTGAAACAAGAAAAAATATGTTAGTTATGATTACATGAGAAATTTGTAAGAATACACACACCATTGAAAATTTATAATTTTTATGATTTGTGCAATATTTCCAGATAATATTAAGGCATTGGCCGAAGAGTATCGTTTACCTTTTAAAATGAGCAATACAGGCAACAAAGGTTTCCATATACAATTTAACGTTAGTCAAAACAAACGGTTTCATGTCAGTGATCTTTCTCCAGTATTTATTCAGGTAATTATTTATAGATGATAAGTTATAATTTTACAAATATTAAATAAATTATATGTACATAAAACATGAATAACTTGTTTTCTTTAATTAAATTATCAAGCCAAATCAGAAGATGTTGAAATGATATGCCTCAAGGGATATGTACTAAAACGGGCAGGTCCCGTGTAATTCCTGAAAATTTCAGTTTTAAAAAAAATTTTGTAAAAAACTATATTTCTAGGCCAGCAGGGGAATATTGAATGTATGTAGTGTAACCTTGAACAAGTTAGAGCGAGCGAGGCGTTACCTACGGAAACTGACTGTTAAACTCTAGCTTGTCCAGAAATGAAAAAATAAGTTAGCCTCTATTTGAGGATTTCATAAGGAATACCGGGATCCAGGAATATTATGTATTTAGTTTTTTCTAAAAAAAAACACATTAATCTAAACACGGGTGTGTTAGCCATGTAATTCCCAAATTGTAATACTAAACGATGCTTATGTAATTCAAGTTTAAAGTAAGGTAAAATTTCAAATTTTCTCAAAAGCCAGAAAGAAAGGTATTTTTGGTGTATATAAGAGTAGACCTAAAAGAAAGGTGAAATGAGTAATGAACAAATTGTCCATATTTAAAAAAAAATTAATGACAAAGTTCAGATTAAGTATGGTTTACTTAAGTTTACTTAAGTTCAGATTAAGTTCAGATTACTTTTGCATTTAAGTATGGAAAAAATAAAGTTCAGTAAAGTTTAAGTATAACATGTAATAGTAAAAAAAAAGTTTTAAAGGAAAACCAAGAAAAAAGTTAAATATTATTGTAGAAAAAAGGGTGAGAGTTTTCAACCTTTAAAGTCAATTTAAATAAGAAAATTAAAGTTTTAAAGATTCTAATAATTAAAAGTAGAAGAAGGTATTAATGTATTAAAACACCAGTATATCCAATGAATTTTAAAAAATTAGTTAAAACAAAAAGCAGAAAAAAATTTAGATTTTACAAGTCTCATAACTTAAAAAAAAATACAGCAAACTTCACAAAATAGCGGCTAGTGCGTTAATTCTCAACGAGCTACACAGTACAAAAAAGAAAATTGTGAAGAAGGAAAACTGAGAGACTTTTCTGGAAAATGTGAATTAATAAGACAACATTTCAAATCATTATTATTGATAGCACTACTGTTGTAATTTATAACTAATTTAGAGATCATCAAAAATCTCCAGCTGATATTGAAAGTGACTATTTTTGATACAGTGTGATGAAAAAGCATTTATTCCCCCAATGTTGAGTATTGAAAAAACACAGAGGCCAACGCCTGCTTATTGGAGACACGGAATACAAACTCTTTATTTGATCTACTACATCGACTCCCCCCCATTGTTAGATTATAAAACCTCAATATATCAGGTTTTTTATTACCTGAGTGAGGATCAATAATGTGGTCATCATGAAATGTTGATAGAAGAAGAACAACTTTCTTATTTGTTGACTTATATCAAAAGGGCGTTGTAACTAGTATTTTGTAGGAAACCAATTGTGTATGTATTTAAAATAAATTATTTACCTCATATTCTAGACATCTGGCTTTATTATTTTCATCAACTTCTGAATATGTATCGTACAGAAAATCCTCAATAGCATCAATTTTGATATCATCATCTACAATAATCATATCTTCATTACAGTATTATTTTCATTGAAAAGCTGTCTACGAACTGCAAACTGTTCATTTCTCAAAGAGCGGATTTCTCCCTTTCTTCCTTCTCAACACTATTGAAGAGTAG
Source organism: Philaenus spumarius (assembly GCA_018207615.1). Taxonomy (NCBI): domain Eukaryota; kingdom Metazoa; phylum Arthropoda; class Insecta; order Hemiptera; family Aphrophoridae; genus Philaenus; species Philaenus spumarius. Next base: position 15,721 of record JAGFPH010003447.1, read on the forward strand.
TCTAAGCTTTTCTTCCTCATTAAAATCCATTATTACGACCTAATTATATAAGAAAACTAAAACTGAACAGGTTTACAAATCCACAAAAAACAGTACAAATCACCAACACTACTAGGCGCATGGGGTCAAAAGGACCAAACAAAGTACTCTGTTGACACCTAGGCATCAACTGAGAGTTATCCAAACTCCTCCCCTTCTACAGAAAAGTCATACCGACAAGTAGACGGTAGGGTGAGTCCAAGGGACATACAACTGACTAGATAAAAAACAAAATGGCGTTGTGCGGCCTTTTAGCCGTAACGCGTCCACTGCCGGGTTAAACTATAGATGATAAAACCAAATTTAAAAAATTCTACAAAGATGACAAGGAGTGGTTTCCTTGACCAGGTCTAAGTTACCAATTAGGGTTTCCACAATAAATTAGGCCCTCTCTTAACATGGGTAAAGGTGTCCCCAATTCATCAGACTATCACTCTGATGGTGTTGCCTACCCGATGCAGTGCAGTCAGTTGTGTTTAAGGTCAAGAGAAAGTCAACTTTATTTTCTACTGATATTAACAAAATCCTAAACACAATAAGCAATGTAAGCATACACAATTTGTATACAGCAAGGTACTAATACATCAAAATAAATGTAAGCGTATTAACTTGATGTGTGACAAAGCAAAGCACTTTTTATAAATCACTGGGTATGACACTCCTGGCATGAAAGACGTACAAAAAAGAGGTATAGGAGTGAAGTACAACAAAATGTTGAAAAAGCATCTATAGTAGGACCCCTCTATCCATCACCTTCGGGACTTTCGGACTGCAAAAAAGGTCGGATTATCAGAAAGTACAGAAAGTTTTAAGCAGAAACAAACCAGACGTCATAACGACCAACGATTAACATTTTACTCCTGACATGTTGAAAAACACACAACTGTACACACAATGTAAAACAAATATACTGTAATGAACACAGAAGAATACTGTCATAAAACCAACAAGCAGTAAACACTAGAAACTGCACAGTAGAGTACAAAACATTCGCACATCAGAAATGATACAAAAGATGAAGGAGCAATGAAGCGGATAACAGCAAGTAAACAAAAATGGTGCGACGGGATGTAAGCCAACCCACGGTCCGATCAATTGTAGCGGTGTACCAGCCGAGAGCGGACAAGAGAGGTTCTACTGTATTTGGGTTCTAGGATTAATTGGCATTTTTTAGCAGCTATGGGAATAGTTAGGATTTGGTTCATTTTGAAATCCACCTGTAAATAATCACATTCTTATGTATTACATAATATGCTTGATGTGGAGAATAATTTTTGGTGGCTTATAAAATCTAGTTAAAGTTGTTTATAGGTTTATTTATTTTTACAGTTAATATGTCTCTCCAAAAACATCTTTGCAATTACAGTATAGGAATCATCAATGACTATTTACATCAGACTTATATTGTTTCTATTAAACATGACATTATTTCAACTTTAATTTAAATAAACGGTACCAGGAACTGGGATATACTTTCTCACAAACATATTTAAATTATTAAACAGATTCATATATTTTATGTTGTTTTATGTTCAATAAATGGTGCTGTTTTTCAAAAAGTATATAAAAATACCCGTGTATTCGAATGGAACGTTGTGTCAAAATTTCAAAGTAATCGGTGAAGAACTTTCGAAGGTAGGCGAGTTTGAACAAACAAACATTTACATTTTTATATAGATAATAACTGATTTTTTGGGGTTATTTTGGCCAAAAAGGGGGTTGTTTTTCAAAACCCTTTTTCGTGCATCTACATAGGCCTAATTGACATGTTTGGTGCAATTTTGTTCTAAATCGATCGAATAGTTTTCTCTCTAGCTTTGGACACAGACAGACATACAGACATTTTGTAAAAAACAGTTTTTGGACTCAGGGAGTCCCAAAAAGGATATTTCCACAAAAATCTCAACATCGATTTTTTTTTCGATCACTATACTTTCTCTATAGTGAGAAAGTAAAATTATTCCAATTTTGTTTGCTATATTAACCCTTCCCGAGCAAAATTAAACTGTGCCGTAGGGCATAATCTTTTAGAGGTATACATGATATGAACTTTTGATTTTAGATATTTTTCTTTTTTTAAATAGGTTATAAGTTACAAAACTACTAATTTTTTTTCTTAAATATTTTTTTTGTACGTTTTATCTATTTTTGCTTATTTTGAAACTAGCAACCGGGCGTTTTTCACAGTCAAATAAAAGTTTGACAATTTTTCCTGAGAAACTTGTTGGCCCTTAAGTCTCACCATCTACACTTTCAAATAAATGGCTTAACGCGTGCACCTCTACCTCGGCGAATAATGTGATTTCTTTTCATCTTGTATAGAAATATACAAGCATTGAAAATGACTTCAACACACATATAGTTTTATATTTAATATTTAAGTGTAGTTACAACATTTTAAACAACCAATTAATTACGGTACGAAGAGCTGATTTTAATCTGGTAAAAAATTCCAAATTAGCCTTTTTTAAACCAATTTAGGACTTGTGTGCGAACTAAAGATGTTACAAAAAAGTGATAAAACAAATTTTTTATCAAAAAATATGTTACATACTGTTATTTTATTACTGTTGGGTAAAGAAAAATTCAAAAAATTAAATTTTAAACAAATTAAAAATTTAACAAACATTTTTTTTCAAACTTTAAGCTACATGCGCGAATTAAAGATGACAATTTAGAATTTTTTAATTATTTTTCCTTAATTAAGGGTAACAAACTGCAACTTTTGAGTGGTAATGGGATTTCGATATCGTAAAAACGTTTTTTCGAATCACCCAACGTTTTTTGTACACCATGTTACATGTTGTCATAGGACCTAGTTCAACTGTTTTGTCTTTGTGATAATCGGTGTTGCAGTTGTAGTGAAACCCTGACATTGATTTTTCGGACCATGGAAGCACCTTCATGTCATATATTTTAGAACTGTATTTTTAAACGGCAGCCATTTTGCCCTGGTGATTTTGTTGACTTTACTTTTTGGAAGCCTCACGATGCACAGCAAATTTTTTTTATTGTATCTTTTGACAGCCTCACGATTTACGGCGGGATTTTTTGCATTGCATCTTTTGACAGACTCCCTATGTGCTTTAGCACGGTTAGTATTAGAAAAACGTTTTTGCCGTTTTTTCCCACGTTTCTGGGTGGTTTGATCAATGGAACAATGATCTGACTCAACAATAACAGATGACAAACACGGTTCTGTCGACGGAGACTGAGAGTTTTGTAGATCATTGTTCGAAAGCTGCCCAATTTCCCCAATATTATCCTCCGCATTATAATAGGGAACGGGAGTATCAGGAATAGAAGGGTTTAGAGGAATGAGAACATCAAAATGATAAGCCCAACTGATGCATCAGTGCCTTGTGGTCAGTGCGTGTGAAAGTGAGGGAGGGGAGGGAGGGGCAAGGTACAGTTATTTGTGCCAGGTTTCTTGTTTCAAGGCTATATACATTTTAAGAAATCGTGATCAGTCTGTAGGCAACAAAATAAAAAATCCAATTTACCAATATTTTAAACCCTTCAAAAAAAATTTAGTAAGACTTATAACCGTACAATAGTTTGTTTAGTTGGAATATCTACCTAATAAATAGTATGTATTGTTTGAGATTTCACCATGTTTAGACAAATCGTTCATTAGGTATGATGATAAATATATAGATTGCGGCAGCAAAATATATAGATAGATGCCCCGTTCCGTAATTACATGGATCGATAGAGAAATCAAAGTTAAATGTATATTAATAACCAAAAATAATATATCAATAAATATATTATACTTTGTATTTTTATGGGGATTTTTAGTAACTTTAACCCCCAACCCTCTAAAATTACGAAATTTTTGAAATCCTTTCTTAGCGAGCACCTATGGTCCTAGAGGAAACTACATACCAAATTTCATTCCAATCCGTTTGGTAGTTTTGGAGCGATCGTGATTTAGTAAATTTAACCCACCCAAACCCCACTAAGATTTCGAATTTTTTCAAACCCTTCCTTAGTCAGCACCTACGGCCCTAGATGAAGCTACATACCAAATTTCATTCCAATCCGTTCAGTAGTTTTAGAGAAATCATGATTGATTTAGTAACTTTAACCCCCAAACCAACCTTAAGATTTCAAATTTTTTTAAAACCTTTCTTAGTGAGCACCTATGGCCCTAGAAGAAGCTACATAGCAAATTTCATTCCAATCCGTTCAGTAGTTTTTGAGATTTCGTGATGAGTCAGTGAGTGAATGTGTGGTATTTGGCTTTTATATATGTAGATTCCTTGTATGACTATTTTCTTTGATTTGTTTAGTAATGTATCCCTATTAATTAAAGTACAATTTAAACACATATATATTATGCATAGTCACGGATAGAATTTTTTCTTTAAAAGTATAATACAATAATAATTTTTCAAAAAAAAAATATAAAAAAATGTTTGTATTGAAATTAATTACAAATATCTTATGTACAGTAATGTAAAATTACAAAAACATATACATTAGCAGTAAGACGTTGTTCAGTAAGCCTACTCATTAAATGTTTAGGTGAGCCGGACAAAGAATTCAGTCACATGTACGACAGAGGAACTAGTTGTTATGAACAGACGAGTAAAATTAGTCCAGAAAGAAATTCAAGAGATAACTAATGTGTAAGTTTAAAATATTGTTATTATGAGGACCACATTCTGTTGTGTAATTCACATATCTGAAGCACTAAATTAGAAGGAAATTTATTTTACCGGTCACCTTTGGGGTGATTTTTTAAGTACAAAAAGTACTTCCCATAAAATGATTGCTGAACTTAAAGTTTAATTTTCAACTTGTTCTTTCGAATTATTTTCTTGACAATACAGTGGACTGAACTCACTGAAATAGATTTTACAGTTATAGAATAAGAGTTATCAAATCACTTCTCATGCTAAGTAAGGTAAGTAAAAATATGTTTTCATATTCGGTCAATGTCTTTATAGTGTAAATGACACCAATAATAAACTTAATGAAGTGAGAGATCATGTCCGTCAATTAAATTCAAATAATCATACAATCAACTGATAAAATAATTGAGAAAATAGGGTTTATCTAGTAATATTTTATCAAATTGATACTTGTGTGATTAAACTGGGACAAAAAATATTTTAAAGAAAATTCATTTGTCTCCGATGTGGAATAATATTTTAGACTTAGATAAGATAATAAAACATATTGGATGCAATAATAGATTTTACTAGTTTTTTTTCCGGATGGAGGGGGAATGCATTAGGCACATTCAGGGAGCACGTGCCCCTGGTGTGTGGGACTCCCGGTTCATCCGGTAATTACCCACTAAACCCTAACCTCCATTTCCTGTACAGGCAGTATCTCCATTCTGGGACCGCTATAAGCATTACTTCAGAGTGGGTGCCTTTAATGACCATAACAGGCTTCTTCATTTCCTTACTGCCTGGAGACAGTTTTATACCATGGCTTCTTTAATTGTTTGCCATAGAATCACTCGATAGGGGGGATACTAGCAATAACCAGCTGGTTCCGACACTGTCCTATAGGCCCTAAGTGCCGCTCTCCTTTGCACGGCTGCCAACTTATTGCGATAAGATTTTTTCTTCAGCGCTTCTGCCCAGATTTTGCATCCATACAAAAGAACATGACCGTCATTAGCAGTTGTCTTATTCTTGTTGTTGGACCACCTATGTTTGCCATTAAACGTCTTAGAGCCGTTGTGACTCTGGCTGCTTTCTCCGTGGCATGCCTAATCTGCTCTCAATAACTGGGACGAGAATCTAACCTTCCCCAAGGTACTTCACGGTTTCTTTTGTCCGTAATTCTTGCAAACCCACACGCAATGGGATAACTTTTGGGATCCTTCTTCGAGTAATAGTAGCAGTTCTGTCTTCTGAGTTGCTAGGCAGAGTCCACGTTTCTCCATCCATGCTGAAACTCGTCCCATGACTTGATTAAGCTTTCGTTGTATGCCCTCAGTGTCCCGCGCAGTAATAACAGCTGCAATGTCATCTGCATATCCACCAAAAACGTATCATCTGGCATGTCAATAAGCAAGATTCCATCGTAGGACGCGTTCAACAAATCAGGGCCAAGAATAGATCCCTGAGCAGCTCCCGCAGTAATAATGTTCCTACGACGACCTCCAATGGTATCGTAGACTAATTCTTTGTCTTCCAGGTAACTGTTGACCAAGCGAAGAAGATACTGCGGAACTTTAAAGTCCTTTTCCAACGCTGCAAGCATATCGACCCATGCAGAATGCAGTTACTGGTTACAATTTTACTAGTTACTACTTACATGGAGCCAATTAGTAAATCATTGCTATTCAGAAGCAACTCAAAACGTCTCTTCTCAAATTTTTGGGTCTTCTAATTAATGACAAGTGTAACTGGCGTGACCACATTAGCAGTATTAGTGACAAAATTAGCTCAGGTATATTTGTACCGAAAATGTTGAAGCTTTACATCAATACTTTTAACAGCCTATTATGGACTAGTGTATCATTATTTGAACTATGGAATACATCTTTGGGGAAACTCATCAGTTCAGAATATGAAAAGAGTGTTTGTCTTGCAAAAAAGTGCCATAAAGCTTATTGCGGGGCTAAATAAAAAACAAAGATGTAAAAAAAATAATTCAAGAAATTTGGAGTACTTATACCTCCGTGGATTTACCATACTTGAAGTGTGGTTTTTTTTAAGCTCAAGTGTGATCATGTCCAAAATATGGATACACACAACTACCGCACCAGGCAAGCTTGTGAGTATCGTGCCAGACTGCACAGATTAAATTGATGCAGTAAACTTCCCTCACAAGTTGGTGCAAAGTTCATGAATAATGAATTCATTTTAATTATCCAGGTCACTAATTGATTCATATAAAGTTTCTTACCTCTTTTGGTCACTTGATGGAAACAGGTTAAGAAACTTTATTTTTCATGAATAAGCTTCCTAAAAGCATTCAAAATTCACCAAACTACATAATTTTTAAAAACAGTCTTAGACAATTTCTATTGTCTGGGTCCTTTTTCTCGGTGGATGAGTTATTATTTTATATATATGTATATATATTTATATTATTTTATGATAGGATGTGATCTCTTTTTTTTGCAATGTGTTTTATTTTATTAATTTATTATTATCTTACTAACCTACTCTTACAGATTTTAATTTTTTCAATTTTGTTTATTTATATAAGTTTGAGTACAATTTTCTGCCAATCCTAACGTAACACTTTCACTTAATTTGTCGACGCGTTTCGGAGTTCCTCCATTATCAAAACCTATTTCAGTACTGGATTCATCCGTTATGGAATCGTCTAGATATAGTTAGCCACGCCACTCCTACTACCGGTATTGCTTCTTATGTAACCTGTTATGTAATATGTTATGCAACACGTTATGTAACCTGTTATGTAATATGTTATGCAACACGTTATGTAACACGTTATTTAATATAAACCTACTTTTTTATTTTTTTTTATTTTTAACAATTTTAGATTTTGGAAAGTTATTTCTGATTGACTGTTAGTTTGTTCATTAATAATATTTTCTCCGTTCATTTTTAGTTTGAAAATTTCCATGTTTTCCATTATATTTAACCGTCTTTCTTTGTTACTTTGGTGTAAGAGCTTAATTGATTCTTTCATTTCATATGGCAAATGACCCTCATTTAATAAGTGTGTTGCGTAATTTGAATTTCTTTTTTCATATTTATAAGATCTAATATTATGTTCCCTAAATCTTGTTTTTAGTTTTCGTCCTGTTTGGCCTATATATATGTTGCGTTACATTTGCACTTTATTTTATATAGTAAATTTTTGTCGTATGCTTCCCTTTCTTCTATAGACTTGCTTAATCTTCTCTTTATGGTGTTGTTTGTATTAAAAGCAGTTTTAACATTGAATTTCCCAAAAAAATTTTCATTTTATATGTTTCTTTTCCAGTGAAGGTAAATCCAGCCAAGATATTTTCTTTTTTCTTTGTGACTTTGGTCTTATTATTTAAATTTTGTTTTATTTTACGAATTAATTTTCTTATTATTCTCTTTTCGTATCCATTATTTTCAGCTATCTTAAATATTGTGTTTAGTTCTTCTTTGTGCGCTTTCCTTTTTAACGGTAAACTATATAATCTATTAATCATGTATGGAAAAGCTGCCATTTTGTGTTCCATTGGGTGGTTTGAATGTGCATTAATTATATTATTGGTGTATGTGTCCTTTCTAAAATTTCCAAATTCTAGTTGTTCTAACAGGTTACATAACGTGTTGCATAACATATTACATAACAGGTTACATAAGAAGCAATACCGGTAGTAGGAGAGGCGTGGCTAACTATATCTAGACGATTCCATAACGGATGAATCCAGTACTGAAATAGGTCTCGATAATAGAGGAACTCCGAAACGCGTCGACAAACTTAAGTGAAAGTGTTACGTTAGGATGGCAGAAAATTGTAATCAAACTTATTTCATGGATCCTAGCAGATATAATTTGTATAATAACTTGTTTATTTATGTTAATTACTGTATATTTTTCTCTATTTTTTAAACTGCTTGTTGTTTAATTTTATTTTGTAAGTATTGTTCCAATGTATTGTAATGTGACTTGTTTTATACAAATATTTTCGTGTGAAAAATATTGAATAAATAAAAAAGCAGAAGTGAAGAGATAACCCAATTTACTGAAGATTTTGGAACTGTATGAAAAAACCTACAATCGGTCATTTTCCTTTCTCTGTATTCGTCATTTTATCAGTTTAGTACCACCGAAGATATACGCTAAAAATAATAAGGATTCAAATGCTACAAATTTGTCACATTTCTTTTTTTAAATAGATACACAGAAACTAAAAACTAGTTTTTTTTGTAGTAAATAACAATTTTATCAAAATTACACCAAAAATAGAGCTTGGTTCTGTGTAGGCTTTTATCTTTACTTTCAAAAACTGCTGTGGTATCAACATAACTATAGATTTAATTTTCAGTTTATTTGGCATCGAAGTGAGTTTTTATGATCTATTAAAATCTTGGAAATGACAGGTACTCGGAATATGATTTAATTTACTATAAATATTATTGTTTATTCCTATAGAATTGTTTTCCATCTCTTACAAAGTTTGAGACAACACATCAGCTGCCTGTATAAAATGTGTGAGAATATCGCTGAGCTAGATATTTTGATTTCATTTGCTCAAGTCAGTTCTTCAGTCAACTACGTTAGACCTACTTTTGGAAATGTGCTTAAATTGACTGCATCAAGACATCCTATTCTGGATTTCATAAATCCTTCGAGTCCTATACCTAATGAAGTGGTAAGTTACAAATGCCTTGGTTTGGGTAAACTAGTAAACTACTAATGATTTTAAATTATATGTTATATACAAATCCTTTTTGCGTATAAGATATGTATCTTTCTTATACTGGATGTTAATTAACTATAACAGATGTCTTTATAATTGGGGTATCTTTCTATTAAAATGTGGGAAACCAGCAATACAATTTTCTCTGTTAAAGCTATCTACGATATAACAACTAATTTCATAACAATTTTTTTTTATAATGTTACAATATTTTCTCTTAAATAAATTACTATTTCCTGCAGCTACTACTTTAAGAGGTCTTCTCTGCCTCATTAACAGGGTAGAAAGTACAACTTATCATCCAGGGGGGTGGAAAAGTGTCCATATAAAAAGTATTGAGTTTATTTAGGATGTAAAGTATATTCAAAGCTTTTTATGGGGACTTTTCCGCCCGCTAAATCATATGTTAGTAAAACAGCTGCTGAAACAACAATACATCAAGGTATCTGTGCATTCTTGACATAACCTCAATTGTTTTTTGTAAATATGAATGTCCATGATTTAGTGTTTCTTCCTTAGGAAAATGCAAATTATTTATTGAAACTGTAGTTGGAGAAAGAAAATACTTGCGGTAACATTTCCTTTCACGGAGGAAAGTATCACTTTAAGACAGAAATAACTATTTCTTTATTCACTTATGGTTAGTAATAAACAAGTTGACTTATTTGCAGTGGTGGCTCGCATATAGGCAATGTGGAACTACAGCACCCCCTATTATTCCACTTGATATTCAAAAACATTTAATATAATGAGTCCTTTTGTCTTTAACTCTTATACAGTATGTAATCCTTAAGCTTTAACATCAGTAGCCATTCCCCAGTTTATGGAAAATATGCGCTCCACAGTTCCAACAGCATGGTGTTTGGCTGTTGTGTTCATTCACACATAGGAAGCTGCACGCAGGGGAGAGAGAGCACTGTCGCTCTCGCAGTGCTGATCCTGGCATGCTGGTGGAAGGTACTTTTTTACTCCGTGTGAGGTAACTTAATTTTTTTTTTATAAGTAATTTTAATATTGACATGATTAATTTTACATCAACGTTTAGGTTTTTCTTTGTAAGTTAAATTAAATATTATTAGGCCTACATTTCTTTTGAGGTACAAAGGTGAAGACTTTTTCATTCACAAACAATGAAAAACTGAATTAAACTTTATGTTCAAAACAACAAGAATGGGTTTCATTTTTAAATAAACAGTTCAAGCTTGAACAGTAACAACTTAGGTCAAAGTAAGTAAAGTATGATAAGTTTTGTTCTTTTAGGATTTAATCAAGTTTCTGGATACATTTTCTTTTCATACATGTTTTTTCCTTTTACGAAATTTTCAAACAAAGGCTAAACATTTTCTGGTGCAGCACCTCTACATACTAATTTTAGCTACGAACCGCCACTGCTTATTTCACTTCTTGAGTTTGATGCATATAATAGATTGAGGCGTTTATTACAAAAACAACACTTGTCAAAAAAAATAATCAAAATTGAGATAAAGGGACTTTTCATTACTTTCCCAACCTGTGGATGTTCTGCATTAAGTTATTTCTCACAAAAACAACACAAGTTCTCTTTCATATAGTGGTGAAAATAGTATGATTCGACAAAAACAACATTTGTCAATGTTGTTTTTGTGCCAGGCACATGTGTTGTTTTTGCAAGAATTTTGTTACTGGCACCATCCTCACAATGACATAACCTCAGTACTATTATTAATATTTTAAGCAAGTCAAGTCATAAAAATCCCATTTCTCATTTTGTAAATAGTGTTTTAGTTCTTTTATATTTTCCGGTCTCAGATCCCTAACCATTCTATTCTGATATGGGGAAGCTTTGGGGGACACCCCAATGACTCTAAATCACCTGCTCAAAATGATCAGAGATTTCCAACTGAATGTTACTTACATTAATCCTTATTTTTTTTTAATATTTGAAATTACATTGTCTATACAGGTAGCCGTTGATCCAGTCACCCGAGTAGGCGAGTTCAACAACCACTTTAAACCAAAAACATTAAAACATCTTGTAATTCATATTTACTTTTTTGGTAATATTAATATTTCCACTTAATATAAAATACACATTTTTATCATATATATACTGCAAAACATAACTCAACTTAAAAAAAAAAAACTTACATTCCCTTTTGGAGGTCTATATAATCCCAAAACAATAAAAGAATCCTACATCAATTCAACTTTACAACCAGTCAGCTCAAAATGCCCTCAAAACAGAGAGAATCAAAACTTGTAAAAGGCTCACCAAGCTTAGCAAAAAGAGCCACACCCCCACCTTTTTGAATAGTTCTACTATAATTGTTTACAATTGAGTAACCTTCAATACAAAAACAATTAATAGCATAGATGAAGACATAGATCATGAAGACAACAGCGGTAGTTGTGGGAACTAAAGTTTCTTTGTTTTTATTTTAAACTGTTTACTTATGGTCTAAGTTTGTTTTATAGTATGTAAAGCTGATCCAATCGCAACAATATTAGCTTCTAAATTCCACCACTATAATATTTAAATAAATAATACAGATCTATCTTGTTATACTTTTATGATTATTTTGCATTCTTATGTATTTATGATTAGGGTATTTTGTAAATTGTGATAATTTTGCGTGTAATACAATTCATGATTTATTTAAACATTTTACCATGGAAATTTATTTTATATTGTTTAAAGACTAAAGAAGAAGATTGTTTATGTAAATTAATAATTTTGTTATGTATTATATTAAGTTTATTGTTTAGGAAATGTATACTATTTCTATTTATATATACTATATTTCCTGTATATGTATACTATTTATACTAGGAACATGCATACTATTTCCAAAAATGTCTACAAAAACAGCATTTGCCAAATATATTTTCATATTTTATTGCGTAACTACTAACATAATAAAAATTAAAACTATACTAATTATACGCTAACAACATGTACATTTATGGTTACGGCTTTCATACAAACTCTTGATATACAGTTTTTTGTATTTCCTGAAAATTTAGTTTTTTTGACAAGTGCTGTTTTTGTAATCAATGCCTCGATTGTTGCAGAATAGAATATTGTTCTTATTGTTAATACTCTTATTACTTTAATACTCTGTGATGTAGATATACAATTTTCAAGAGACTAATTATTTCAGACAATTAAGTAACAAAGAGTTTGAGTATTCAGTCTTGATCCTGGCTCTCATCCCTTACGTATTCACATAGGCCAAGAATATTTACTGGAAAATCAATCAGCTCAGGAAGCTCCTGTAAAGTTTTCAATTTATTTGAACAAATTTGCATTTTAATTCCTGACAGTCAGCTTCAGATAAACTAAAACAAACCAGTAGTCTGACTTGTGGATACAGCTCAGGTGCACTAATTTTCCTGTTCAGCCTTCCAAAAGAAATTTTAAGTAATTTACAATGATTAAAGTAGTGTTTAAAACCTGTTTCTACTGAAGGTTTGTTATTTTTGGAAACTTATGTGTTTAGAAAACAATAAAAAATTTGTTTATTACCTTATATGGTCCGTCACAATCCTTGTTTGTTTGTTTTTATATTACCAGTTTCGACATTGCAATGATGTCATCGTCAGAAATATTATCTGGCGATGACATCATAGCAATGTCGAAACCGGTAATATAAAAACAAACAAACAAGGATTGTGACGGACCATATAAGGTAATAAACAAATTTTAATATTATTATACAATCCTGGAGGCTAGAAGTCCAAAAAGTTTAAATTAGAGAAAACAAATTTTTTGGTTTTTATTTTCCTTTTTGTTAAAATTATTCCATAATTTAAAATTATAAAGTTTAATCTTTTCAACAATTTAGTTCTTTAAAAAAATTCTAAATCACAAAAAAAAAATATAATTTGGTATATATCATAACTCCTTTTACAGAGGCAGCCATCTTAGATGCCATTTGAATGCCATGTGTGCCTAATTAAATTTTCCAAATATTTTATTTTCATTCTATAAACTAAAATATTTCGAATTTGACACTAATTTTTTAAGTATAGTTCAACAAACTTATAAGGAATTTAAATTTTTTGGCACCCATTTTGGTTGCTATCTTGATTTTAGATCTCTGACCAAAATTTATTCTTATTCTACAACTCATAACAAAGCAATTGACACCTCTCCCATACTTCTATCATCAAGGTGCCCACATGACCTGATTTTTTAACACTTGCACCAAGACTGTGTAGTGTACATGGTACACAAATACTTTGATTTGGTTGTTCGTATTTATTTTTCAGTTTGCTTCATCTGATCAAAGTTTTCATTTAATAACGGGACCTAACATGGGAGGTAAAAGCATTTATATACGGCAAATTGCGTTACTTCAAATTATGGCACAGGTTTGTAAATGTTTACTGTAACGTAGTTTAATTAACAATAAATGTTAACCTTCATAAAGCTAGAATAAAATATGAGCTACACCACATTTAGTGCAAAAAAATTTAAACTATATAATATTTCCCAATGTTATTTTTTTATTTTGTCGTCTTAAGATAAATTTTCGGTTCATTTTAGGAATTTAAAAGAAATAACAAATAAATTATTAGAATTGTTATGTGTTTTGTAATCATTTTAAAAGTTTGACTTTTCACTGTAGACTAGAATTTATATGTGACTGTTTTATACTTATGTTTTATATGCAGGCATCTAGTGAACTAAAACTTACCTTTACATTCATCATCTTATCTGAAACAATGACTTTGGTAAAAATAAAATATACCTCTTTTAAATGTGCGGTATCTGGTTATATTTTGGTTTACAGACAGTTCCTTTCTATTAATAAGTTTAATGGCGGTTTTTAAAATCGCTAGCCCAAATAACAATTACCAGAAAGTAAAATTGGCCATGAAATTGATGTTTATGTGAAATTAAGGTTCCGGCTTGATTAAAGTTTAAAGTTATAGTCTAATGATAGTTAATTTGATAAAAGTTTTGTCTGGCTGGGTTGGTTCATGTAGGTTCAACTGCAAACATCAACTTTATTTTTTCTCTTTATTTGCATGCTCTATCATTAGTTATCAATTAGAATAGATCAAATTTAAGTTACTTTAATATAAAACTCTGGATTTCCTCTTGGCTTACAATATATTAATTGTTGTAGACGACACTATTTAATTCTTTAATTTATTGTAAATTATTTTGTGAAAAGTAGTGATACAGGTATGTAAAAACTACTTACTTCTTGTGTGTGTCTCTTCAAGTGACACCAAACACACGATGTCTCTCAATACGTACTGGAGGGCACGATCTGGTCGAAGTTTTGCTTTCAATTTCTCTCTAGCATCGTTTTATCCCGAACACAAGAGAAGAATATATTGCAGAGTTTCCTCCTGCACTTGGCAAACCAAACAGTTGGGCGATTCACCAAGCCCAAATCACAATAAATATGATTGTGTCACTATATGTCCCCTTCTTGCTCTGTATGCAAAAGTAGATATTGAGTGAGGTATATTTCTGTAAATACTTGCATCATTCGGAGTCTTCAAGATGGAATGCAAATGTCGACCTTTCTCCCCACTTTTCCACTGAGCTATCCATCTTTCTCGTAACATTCCATTACAGAGAGCCAAACAGGCTACCAATGACAAGGTTATGGCAGGAACTGGGTTCAAATCAGCAGCCAAGCCAGCTATTTCATCTGCTTTTTCATTCACACGTAGCCCACTATGTCCTGGAACCCATTGAGACCAAGCACCCTTCTTTTGTAGGTTCTTCAACATTTGCTAGATTTCGCTCACTCGATGGTAATAGCCTGATGGGTTATATTGTTCCAAGAGTTGAAGTGCGCTTCTGGAGTCGCTGAAGATACAGATTTTTTTCGCTTATGGTTGTGATGCACGCGTCAGCTTTGTTGATAGCTAAAAGCTCCGCATCCGTGCTTGATGTTGAGTTTGCAGGTATGAATTATGATTCGCCTGTGTCCTCGACAAAAAATCCTGCTCCAGATCTTGAACTTAGTCGGTTCAGTGATAACTTAGACGACACTATATAAAGCGTTAATTTATTGTAAATTATTTTGTGCAAAGTAGTGGTACCGGTATGTAAAAACTAGAATATAAAACAAAATAGGACCTATAGTATAAGCTAAATGGTTGGCTGAGGGTTTAAACCTGAATACATTTCCTATAAAAACGTTATTTGTGGCTAGAATGATTCTCAGAAATTTTTATTTAGGTTTTTCAAAAAATATAACTATATATTTTATGATTTTACTACATTTTAAATTTAATTCAGGAATAAACATAAAACCATTTGTCCTTAAATTTTCAGATCGGTTGTTATGTACCTGCTGCATCTGCTCAATTTAGAGTAACCAATTGGTTGTTTTCAAGGATTGGTTTTGATGACAGCATTGAACACAATGCTTCAAGTTTTATGCTGGAGGTAAAATGGAACAATTTATTAAAATTACTGTAGTGATAATTTGTTTGTGTGAATATTTGTATAAAAAAAATAAAAAATATTCAAGGGACACACACACACACAAAATTTGACACTGCTTATATTTAAGTGTTACCTTAACTCAACAACTAAAGGTCTGGACTCGCTAAACCGAAATGAGCACGCACCGTAGCACAGACATTATGTTGTCCAACACATAGCTCGTCCTCATTGAAACCACACTTGTCCGTTAGTTGTACGTATGACGTCCGTGCCCAAACAACCACTAGCCTATTGTGTTTAGTCTTCCACATGATTTTGACTCGGTAACTAACCTAAAAATGTTGAAAAGATTTTCTAATTGTGATTAGGGAATTATATCTCTTTTGCTGTAAGAAAAAGAAACTAAGCTAGAAATAAAATGGGTTCACTCTGCTTTGGGGGTCGAGACTTCAGCTTGAGGCATCGTGTTAGTTTTGTTAGGTAGACTTACTAAATTGAGGATTAAATCAATTCACGATTCACTTTCTCAATGTGTCTGATGTATGGTACGTACGTTTTCTTTATAGTTTTCCACTTGAAGTTAATGTTCAGACATTTTAGTATTGAAAGTTTTACTCAAAACCATTTGTCCAGTTGAACAAGTGTTATCGAAAAAGACCTACTTCGATAACCTAGTAGCACTAGTGACTTCACTGGAATGAGGTCGGTAAAATTCATGTAGCGAGTGTAAATAATGCTGCAGTTTCTAAGATTGATGGTAAATTAAATTTATTTCCAACCAAAGTTTAATGCAAGTGCAAATTTTAGTAAGTTTTCAACTTTACAAACTGGTACTTTATTTATATACTGTACAAGATTTTTTTAACAGACAATCACTTTTATTATTTCTAGATGGAAGAAATGCAGTACATATCAAGAAACGTCGGAAGGAATAGCCTTGTGATCATCGATGAACTAGGACGGAGCACTTCTACTGAAGAAGGAACTGCCATTGCTTGGGCTTTTTGTGAACATTTGCTTCAGTTCACAGCATTTATATTTTTTACAACCCATCTCCTCTTCCTAACAAGATTGCAAGAATTGTATCCGAGCTTAACAAAGTAATAACTGAATCACTATCAAAAGTCATTCGTCAAATTTAAATCAAAACAAACATAAACTCTAAATACACAGTTAAAACGAAACAAACCAAAAACACAGATGGATATAGAAATAACACTTACGTCTTACACATACACCAAAGGACATTAACGTTATGCCTAAAAATTCACGGGATAAATCTTGTAAAATTCTTTAATTTTGTTTCTTTGTAGTTTGACATTATCCCCTAGAATACGGTTTTACACGATCCCTACACCACTCCATAAAAATTTTACATTTATTGAATCAGAATTTAAAATTATTTTCAGAAATCATATAAATTGTCTCCATATCTATAGCTTTTTCTTTCACAGCTTCAACTGTCTCAAATCTCAATATTTCAGTACTGATTTAACCTTTGGGAACAAGTGTTGGTGAGGGAGTGTGTGTGCATGCACAGATTTTATATGTGAGAATGTGATTGTCTGGGAAGGGTTTGTTAGATGTGTTTAGTGTGTGATTGGGCAGTAAATTATTGAAAATTAGTTTTAAAAACCTTATGTAAATACATTGTTTGTTTTTTTGGCTCGATGGGCTGCGGTTTATCTACTTTTAGCCAATCAAATTATTAATTTCATAATGTTATTTTTTATTTGTGTTTTATGCAGAACTAGTAGTCCCCGTAAAAAAATCACAGGCAGATTAATTAGATACACACCAGAACTACATCATTTTAAAAACAACAACCTTTATCTAGGCCTACCTAACTATGCTGAGGGAATTTATAATTGGTAAATGTGTACTATTATCATGTTCGATACCGAGCGCCGCTTATATGCGTCGCACTGTTTTTCACCTCAGACTATCGTGACATTATTAAGACACATGACTGGGGCAAATAGTTATGACATTCGCCACAGACCATGAGTATGATTTTATTCAAATAAGTTAATACTTTTTAACTAACTATGCTATTTAAGCAATACCTATTTTTGTTTTTTTTTACTGTTTTCAGCGTTTTTGAAGTCGTCACATATATGCGACATTCAGTCTATGTCAAGAAACATAGTAAGTTTTTTTGTTATAGACCAAGCTACGTACATATGTGACATATAAAAATGCGGGAAACAAGCAAGACATGTGGCGTGAGAAAGGGGGGAGAAAGATCCCTGAGAACTTCACGTCTTCGCATTCCCACGATCAAAAAGGCGGGAAAACAACCAAGAATTGTTTTGTGAAAATTGGGTAGTTTTCATGAGAACTTAACGTCTTCACTTTCCCGCATTAAAAATCGTCAAAGTAACAGACCAAGCACCTCATATGAGCGGCAGACCTTCTTACATACTGATACCAATAAATCAGGTCTTTAAAATATACTAGTATTTCAAAATTAGCAGTTAAATAACACTGCCACAAGTATGCAACGTCAGTCTATTTCAATTAAATCAAGCGTCGCACATTTGCAGCAGCAGTCTCTGGAGAGAAACCGGCCGTCTCATATATGCGGCGCTAGTCTATGCAAACGGAAAAATGTTAGTATGGTGATAGCGAACGTGTTAAAGGATTATAAAACAGTAGGCATAAATATTTGTTAAAATTATGTATTAATACACATTACCATTTATCAAAATAGAGATCAAAGTATTATCTTTTAATTGTTTTTTTTTTCATATTGATATACCAAATGATTTATAAGTTATTAATATTATAATGAAGAGATTAATGATCAAATATGTTTTTACAAAATATGTTATACGAAGTTGTACGAATGTTTCTGAAGCTAAACGAATGGGTATTTCTTCTTTAAATTTGTATAAAGGTTTATATTGATGATAAAAGTTTGTATTTATATTAATTTTATAACCTCAAAGCAAATCTTATAACGTATTATAGAATACATTAGTTCTATAACTCATATTTAAAAAAAATCAACTTCACAAGGCATTACATTATTGATTGAAGTTGTAAACATAGCCTCAAAGTATAGTATACGCTACGTTTTGTTTAATTATTGCAGATAATGGGTAAAGCTGTTATATTATTGTATTACTCACTGGCATAAGGACCTAAACTTTGGGGTATCATTTATTTGTTTGTAGTTTAGGTTGTTTTCTATATATTTTGTAAAAAATAAAAAGTATTTGTAGTTTGTAAAAAAACAAGTACGGTACATAAATATTCATACAATAACAAAAATAACCCATTACAAATTATTACTATACAAGTTAATTTTTAGGTGAATAAAAATTATGCAAATTTGTTTTCCCATATCTTAAGCTAGAAAAACTCCTGCTTGTATAAATTAATTAATTGTTACTCTATTTTAATTTTATGCTTCCTTCACAATAAGTAAGGATTGAATTTCAAAATGCTTTGTGCCATAGAATGACTGTATTGTTTTATAATTGTATTTATTGTTTTAGAATTTATTTATTTTTGTTTTGTAAGTCTATTTTATTTTTGCAGTCATTATATGAAAGCAGAAGAAAAAATAGAGGGCCAAGACTGCAGACTTGTGTACACATATAAGTTATACCCAGGTATAAATCAAGTATCACATTATGGACTGAAGCTGGCTCAGATTACTTCATTGCCAAAGTCTATCCTAACTCTTGCAGGCAGTATTGTTGACAAATTAGTTCTTCAGCAAAAAGTAAGTTCTATAATATGATGTCTTATATAAAATAAACTTTAATCAAGATAACGAGTCAGTAAATAAACTTCTCCAGACTCTGCTGGTATGAAAATGATCACTGTATTTCAAATATTTTTCCATTTGATTTAAAATTATGTCCATTTTTTTCTATTTATGTACCAGGTGTCCATAAAGTCCCCCCCCCCTTAAATTTGGAACAAGTAGAAATAAATAAATGAGCTTCGGGGTATCTTTATATGACGAGGGAGATGAATTTTGGTGTAACCGACCATTTCACCCCTTACCCCAAAATGGGGGTTGAGAGGGTAATTCAAAAATCTTTAATACAAACCCCCATCAATTGATACCTCATTTTAAAGGGCTTGATAAATGAAGAAGAATGGCACAAATTAGAGGTATCTCTATCTTCACCCTACCGTCTTACGGGAAAGTTGTTCGGTTATCTCCCGCAAAACATCTGTCGAAATAACTCAAATTCCCCAGTAAATTCAGCTACACACGTAGACTCGTTTGGCGAAGAAACACTAAATATATCATCGCACAATCGACCAAAACTTTCTCGGCGTTAATCGCACTTCGTCCGAGAAGGTTACAATCTCCCTCATTACTTCTACGTAATTTTTCTAAGTTCCCACGCGAACTTAAGAACTAGCTAACACTAACTTAAGAACGCGCCAACACATCTCATCATTCCAGTGGTTTGGAACTTCGCAACTTTGCCACTCGGAAATTCACCAACCACGTCCGCTAGGTGTTACTTCTCGCACCTAGGTGTTACTTTTCGCTGGAGAACTGTATATATACGGGGGAAATAGTCCAAAATGATATCTTCGTCAACAGCGAGACCAAGCCAACATCAAGTGATCACCTATCAATCGAACAGCAAGCAAACTGCCTACTAGTAACCAGCGGGGAAATAGAAGCCTTTACCGTAAGCTAGAGGAGTCTTTGCCTAGCTAGGAAGCTGCCAACATTTGGCCAGACTAGTGCCAGGCGAGAACAGAGAATTGGCCGGACTAGTGCCGCCAAGGAACACAGAGAGTTGCGGCAGGAGATTTGAGGCCAACGTAGTGAGGAAGTGTTGCCGAACGCCAGGCTGTGTTGAAGAGCCAATACATTTTCTAATTCAATTACTGTAAAAAAAAGAAGTCTTGTCATTTATCAAACTACCTAACTTCAGCTCCGATACTACAGAGGAAATACGAAATCCGTTCGCGGAAAAGAGGCAAGAATCGGCTTGAACCTCCCCGTAGTCTTTCGACCCAAAACCCCATTGGGTAGAGATCTGTGCTTGCACAAGTGGCTACGAGGCACCGAGTGTTCTATATTTCTGTCTAGGATCCCGTACTTCATTGCACTTTTGGGGTACGTAGAGCTGTTGTGTGCCAGCCCTTCCGGCTACATGCCCAAACAAACGCACCGGGGCAATAGGTTTATCGAGGCGCGCATCGCAAAACGAAAACAACAACGTAAAACAGAAGAATTCAGCAAACCAAAACCACAACGACAGGCTTCACCTGAACCCCTCGACATTTCACAGGTCAAATTTCCTCCTTTGCGTCGGATCTCCGACGGACCAGATCCATCTGACATCGACGGGCTTAACCCGGACTTCCTGCGACACTTCCAAGCACCACCACTATCGTTCTTCTGGTATACTCCTAAACACATTGACCTGCGAATACCAACACCCGTAGTAGATCTAACTGCGTCCCCAGATATAACTTCGCCGGAAGAAGTTACATCCGACAAGGAGTAGTCTTTCAAAAAAAACAAGCGGCCCTTTTCAGGGCCCAAAATAAATTCTAATTCAATTGGTTCGAAGCAGTCATATTTGTTCAGGCATATCAAACGGGTTCTTTTCAGAACCGAGAAAAATAGGCTTCACCTACATCCTCGCCCTTCAAGCACACGTTATCCTACATACTGAGACCGAGACAAGTCATAGTAACTTTTGCCGCCAAGTTGAGCTAGGCCATAATTTTTCAGATTAAATTCAATTTTCCGGAGTGGCAACAAGTTGATTATACATATTAATTACTATAAATGGAAAATAATTAAGAACAAATGTTGGTTACATAGTAGCCTATACTTTATTCATTAGTTTAATTAAGTTTTTAGTTCATAAAGTGACTCATAAATAATGAAGTGACACTTTAATAATAATAATAATGAAGTGACCTGTATACTTTAATAGCACACTTTTCTTTGAGAGGAAGAAGAAACTGCAATAATATTATTTATTAATAATAAAAATATGTCCACACTAACACAAACTTAATCCATGAACTTCATAGAATGCACAACTTACATAACCTATAAATCAAAGAAGTAAACAAACACCAACTACAAGCTTTTTTACATAACAAAGTTAGTTGTGAACTGCAGCTTCGCTATCTTCGGAAGGAGTCGGGAGTCGCTGCATTTAGAGTGCAGCGAAAAGCAATGCTAGAAAGGCAATTCCCCCGTTGTTCCCCTGTACCCCTCGCCTAGGAAAGGAG
>JAGFPH010003447.1:42738-103059 GCA_018207615.1 Philaenus spumarius
CACAATGTCTAAAATGATTCTAACAAAAAAAACAAATAAACATTGGCTATTTTTATTACCAAAAAAGAAAAATTAATTAAAAATCAAAATCAAATCTGAGACACCCAACTCCTAGTCAATTCACGACGTTAATCATTTTCATTTCCTTTTTTTTCAAAAAAAATGCTTGCTTTGGTCTACTTTCAATTTGTTATATACTAAACATTAGGTTATTTAAAAATTTATGACATTAAGCCTGAATTTTGAAACTATTTTCTTAAAATCCAAAAAAAATATAAAGTATAACTATTCAATTTAATGATGTAACAAAAAAATTCAAATTCAATTTGTGAACATTTTAAACAATTATTATCGTTCCTGGTAACCAACAGAGAGTATTTAATTCTAATAATACAAAGGTAATTTGCACATTACTTTAGTACAACTTCCAAAATAACATTGTTTATTGATATGACCAAATGTAGATATTAATTATTAAATTCAATCTTCGTTAGAAAAAAAAACTTCTTTATATTCAGCTGCTCAAATGCTAGCAGAGAGTAATTATGGAAAACATAAACTTTATGTAAATATTAAAATATTAAACTTAATTCTAAAACTCTATATTCTTAAACACTATAACAAGTTTCACTAAAAATAAGATTTTTGTTTTTAAATTATTTCTCCCTATAAGTTTCACATATGGGATGGTTTGTTTGGTGTGGAGGGTAGAGGAAATGACATAGGACAGGAGAGCCAACGGAGCCCAAGCCGTTGCACTTCCTTCCTATATCAAGGTTTTGGAACCCCTTACGCCCTTAGGCAAGAAGAGATAACTGTGGTTTATAGCAGTAGGAAGCCAGCGGAGACCAGGCCGCTGCACTTACTATACTATACTTAAGGATGTGTTGGAAGTAAGATGGTGAGACGGTTGGATAAGAATTTATGTTTTTGCTTGCACTTTTAAACGAAATAATAAGGACACAAGTTACGATGCATGAAAAAAATAAAAAAATAAGCGGACTCTACTATGTGCCAAGCATTACAAAGGAAATTTTATCAATGCGGCGACCTGTAGACAGCTTAATCTGTGTGGAAAACTAATTATGTACAACAGCATACCTTGTGCTTTTTCTTTTATTTTTATCCCCTTAATTTACAACCTAAAATTTGTATCCCACAAAGTTCCCTTGAATTTATAGCAATTTATACTTTCCCCTTTTTGTCTTATTTATTGAAAAGAAACTAAAAATAAAAATAAGCTATTCCAAAAGGCATAAAGCTGTTACATTCCCCTCCATTGTCACAAATAAAAATCATTGCCACCATCTTTAATGGTGTATTAAAAAAAAATTCCTTAAAAAAAATCAATAAACATTTAGTTATTGTTATTATTATATGTAATATTTTATTTGTAATAATATTTTAAATTAAAACTGTAATTATGTAGAAATAAAATTTGTATCAAAAATTATTATTTCTTGTAATAAATAAAAAATTCTATGGAAAAAATAATTTTAATGTTTGTATATCCAAAATTTTCTCAAATTAACATCATTAAAAAATAAAGGAAAAAAAATCCTTGTTCAACAATGCAAACCAATCACATCCTTATAAATTCAACTTATTTTATTAATTAATAGAAATATAGCTTAAAAGTGTACTTAGAATTTGGTATAATATATAAAAATGTAAAACTTTGAACAGGCACTTCATTTTAATTATTATATTTGTAAAATTGTACTCATGTGGTAGTTGTTTGTTAGAGTGCGTTGGATTCTATCTCACAGCAGATGGAGATTCCAACAGCAGTTTGGTTGGTCAGTTCCAAACTCGTAAGTCGCCCACATGGTATCAAGAATGTGATTGTGTCTGTTTCTCATATATGCTCGTGAATCGACTCCCTCTCTCCACACCTCATTATTTTACTATTAACAAAAAACAGTTATTATGAGTAAAAGTCCATTTACATGACAACATATCATTTTTCTTTAAAATTTCAAAATATTAATTACTCCTTCAATTCATGAAACTTTTTAGAAATTTCATAGATTTCATTGTTATCATTAAAACAAGTTTAAATGCATTTGCGTTTATCTCAATTACTTTTAAAACATTTCCTCAAAAAAAATTTAAAACCCATCATTACCTGTAGAACCATGAATTGAAACCTGTATATCCAAAAGTGTAATATTGTTATGAAAAAAAAATTGCAAGTTTTAGATTAGTTGTAAAAAAAAATTCGCTTGTCTATTATTCCCCTGTGTTTTGAACGCTACTGTATCATGCATTGTGAAGCAGTTATGATATTTCACTTGGGACAGGTTTCCTCATTCATCCCTTTATGCAAATAATTTAAACTTGGCTTCATTTCATTGTCCTACTTCCTCATTATATAAGTTAACTTCTTCTTTTATTACATATTATTTTCATTCATGTGAAACTTGGCACTTAATTATTATTATTCGTTTATACTTCTTATTCAAAAAAAAATTATTAACCCTTCCTATTCTAAACCTGTAAAAAAAAATAATTAGATTAACAGAATGTCTCTACTCATGTTAGCTTATGGGACGGCCTTCTCAGATCACATTCTAATCCTTAAGTCCTGTAGATCCAATTGTGTTTCTTCTTTCTGTCCTATATTTATCACCGTACTTCTGTTTGTTTTCTGAGAATCTAAACAACATCTAAATGTTCCATTTGTTAAACATGATATTTTTTTTGTATACATAATATATTAACACAATTGTTATTACACTACCTACTCCATACATGGTCCAACTGACATTTCTAATAATTTTAATATTATTTTCTTTCTTTGATTGAATGTGCAGAAGTAACCTATCTAACCTGACTCCATTTGAATTAAATTTATCCATCTCTTCCAAATTCCCCAATGACTCATTTGTTAGTTTATTTAAAAAAATTGTCCTCAGTTACTACTGCTTCATTCAACCATATAATTGCAACCATTAAAATTTCTTGTGATGTTAATTTTCTTATATATTAGTTATACAACTAATGTAGGCTTCTATAACTATAAGTTATATGGGCTTCTACACGTTATAAGATTTGCTTTGGGGTTATAAACTGGCCCAAACATCATAAAAACTTAAGTTTACATATCTTTTTACATTTGACGTAAACAAATTTTTTAACAGCTACAATTTTTAAAGTACATTGACAAAGATGTGACCTTTCAAACAATACCTAATTTTGGTAGGTTTTCTCAATTTTTAGCAGGTTTCAAAATTTAGTACTTTTAGAAGTTTAAAAAGTCAATATCTCAAAATTTTCAAATTGGAATGTGGGTCATCTTACATATCAAATTGAAGCCCTTACAATTATCAACATTTTTCACATTTGAATTTTTTTCATTTCTCTATTGGCTTAAAATTTACAGAAAAATATTGTTTTTCTTAGAATTACAGAGTTTTTGTGTACGTTATAAGTAGGCTTAAAAAATAACTGCTCACCGGTTAATTCCCTGGAACAGCTTACAGGTTCAAATTGTCGTCCATTTTATTCTATAAACAAATCAACACGGGTTGGAAAGGAATTAACTGCTCGCAGTACTTCCTCCGTGTTTATCGATGCCTCTGCATTATTTTCTTCTCTTGTAGTAGGCCGATTTCTATACACAATTTCTTTGAGTCTTCCTCATAAATAGAAGTCCATACATGTTAGATCAGGAGACCTCGGAGGAAAGTTTATTGGGCCTCCTCTTCCTATCCATCGCCCAGGAAATTGCTGGTCCAAAGTTTGACGAACGCAATTGCATAGTGTGCAGGCGCACCATCTTGTAAGAACCACATAGTATTTCTAATTTCTTGTGGAACTTGCTGTAGCAAATTAGGTAAGATTTCTAACAAAAAATGATTGTACATATTTCCATTCAAATTACCTTCGAAGAAATGAGGCCCAATTATTCTATTACCTATGATTTCACACCAAGTGTTTCGTACCCAATATCTTTGGTTGTCAACCTCCCTCATCCAATGGGGTTTTCGAATGCCAATACCGCATATTGTGACGGTTAACCTCTCCATTACTTCGAAAAGTAGCTTCATCGCACCACAATACTTTACGGGGAAAAAAGGGATCTTCTTGGATCTGATCTCTGGCCCAAATACAAAAATTTTGTCTGTACAGGAAGTCGTTTTCATCTAACTCTTGGTGGACTGATATTCGGTATGGGTGTAATTTATTTTCTTTCAAAATCCTCCATGCAGACATTGGGCTAATTCCGGATTCCACAGACAATCTTCTGACAGAATAATGAAGATTTTCCTGCACTGCAGCCAAAACATCAGCAGTCCTCTCATTTCTCACTGGTTTAGCAATTTCTTGGTTTTTGTGGCCAGGGTTATGCTGCACATGTCCCGTCTCGTGCACACGGTCTGCCAGTCTTCTAAATACCTGCCTAGACATTGGATGTTGCCTCTCTGGATACCTATTAGCATAAAGCGCAGCAGCAGCCGTAACGCTTTGGTAACACTCCCCCAAAATCATGTCAAAAGCTTCATTATTTCTGTACGCCATGTTGACACTACACAAAGATACCAAACTCCACTAACACAGAACGATTGTCAAAACAAACTGCCTAAGCAACAGCAAAACCTGCACTGAACCTTTAATAGACTTTGACCGGGTGCAGTAAAGGTAGATTAAACAATGACTCAAGTTTGAATAATACACTAGGAATACTCATGAATGAGCATCTAATTCAATGATCCTTATCTTTTCGTTATCAGTCAAATTCTTCATTCCTTTAAAAGAGGGGGCGCTTCCATCGCTACTGTGGTATTATTATTAATTTTTTTTCATATTTCTTTGTTACAAATGTTATTACAGTATTATTTTATGTTAGCTTAAATTTTGTTATGATTTAATGTTGACAACTAAATCCCGGATTTTTAAAAGAGAAAAACAATAATTTTAAGCCAATAGAGAAATGAAAAAAAATTCAAATATGAAAAATGTTGATAATTGTAAGGGCTTCAATTTTATGTGTAAGATGACCCACATTGCAATTTGAAAATTTTGAGATATTGACTTTTTAAACTTCTAAAAGTTGTAAATTTTTAAACCTGCTAAAAATGTGAGAAAACCTACCAAAATTAGGTATGTTTGAAAGGTCACATCTTTGTCAATCTACTTAAAAAAAATGTAGCTGTTAAAAAAAATTTATGTCAGATGTAAAAAGATATGTAAACTTAAGTTTTTATGATGTTTTGGGCCACCCTGTATTGACGGTGCAAGATAAATGAAAAACATTTTGTTTTAATGATCAGTGTACCGATACCTTTAAAATGAGGTACAACACAACCTATCTTTACATTAGAAAATTTCCTAAAAACCAACTCCCACCACCAAAAAATACCCTTTTGGGGCATTTTAGAGGGTTGAAAACATTTCAGATGAATTCCTTGGGGTCGAAATAGGGGGTCATCAGTTTAAACTAAATGTCTAAGTATACTCGTTTCAATGCTATACAAACTGGCCCCCCCGCTCTGATACACCCTGTATAAATACTCTCCGATTTCCAGGCGTTGATAACCACTCAGGTTTTTCGCCTTACAAAAAAGTGTTTGTTTTTTTAACATTTTTTAATTGATCTTTCAGTACTTGAAAAGAAGTCATTTGAATTATTCATAATATTTTATGCTTAATTATTTGTAATGAATTAGGTTCAGACAGAAATCTTCAGCTAATGTTATAATAAAATCTGAAAATTAAATATAATTTAAAATCATTACATACTTTGCTGATAAAAAAACTCCTCTTTTTCTATTTTAGCCTGCAGGCATTGTAGAATGTGCAGATTTTAATAGCAAAATTTATGAAGATGTAGACAAATGGATTGAGCTTAGAAAGAATGGAAAACTTACCTTTAACGAAATGAAAGAAATGCAGTTGAGAACAATGGGAGAATTCGTACAACTCGAACAACAAAGAGTTTGTGTAAGAAATGAAGAAGAGATTGATACTGGTAGGCAAACGGGTGGTGAGAACCAAGGGAATTTTGTTGAGCAAACAATTACTGAAAATCAAGATAATACTGGTGAGCAAGAGTGTGATGAAGAACAAGTGAACCACGACAATTGTTCTGAAGCGTCAACCCTAATATTCCAGTTGGAATCCGGATTGAACCGTGCAGAAAATAGTCAAATCAGTTGCAGAAGTGTTGATTCTGTCGACCTTGTTTTTTCACAAGAAGAACAAAATAGCCAAGGTTTAATAGTTCCACTTTCTCCTGATATCAACCATTTTCCTTTATACACGGACATGGAATTTAGAATAATAACTGAAGATGATCAGGTAGAAGAATAGCTAATAAATGAGTTAGGCTATTGCAAAGTTAATCTTGTTTTTATTTAATTAATAGAAGTGGAATTTCAATAATATTTTAGTTGTAATCTTTTAGAATTGATCTTAATTGATTAATTTTAAAATTAGGAGATCAAAAATATTAGAAACAATATATAGTTTTCATTTAAATTCCTTCTTAGTTGTAAATATAAAGCTTTAAGCTATGAAATGTTATTAGGATCAGGTAAGGTGTTTTTTATTTAACATATCAATTGTAATTTAATGATCAAATTGTATCATAAGATTTTAAATACAATAAAATTTGTTAAAAATACTTGTATTAAGGCTCTGCAGTACATAAATCTTGTCACTTTTCTCGCCCATAAGAATAATGTTACACTTGAACATTCGTACCGCTGCCAATTTTAATCCCACAGTTATGATTTACGGCTTATTTCAAAGATCACGTTAACGCGGATGTTTCCCTTTTTTAAAAAATTTCAATTTTTGGATAGTTTTTTGAAAAAAATGAGTTCAAGTTTGAAAACAATCTTTCAAGTTCTTGATTTTTTGTTGGTCAATGAAAACCGATATCGAAATTTTCAAAAAAGGAAAACATCCGTTATTTTATCTTCTATCTGGTAAAAAAAAAATGAATTTTCTAACTTATAAATTAGAGCAGATACAAGTGTTCAAAGGAAGTAATGTACCTAGACGTACGGTGTCGCTCTCGCGCGGATCATATAAGAACTACTCAGTTGCGTATGAATACTACTTTTACAGATAAAAGGCACTACTTTCAATATTGTCTGCAATATTACAACTCAAAAATTATCGAATTTAAATTATTCAACGAAAAAAACACATAACTTATGAAAGTAGGCTTAACTTGCAAACTGTTTCTGAAATATATTTCTTTAAAGAAATATTATTATATACAAACAATAATGTAATTGAAAACCTACTGTTGATGATACAAATTGAAACTTATTTCAAAATACTTATTTCCGATTGAATCCCCGTAAGTACATTCATGAAATATCCGACCAAGTTCAGTACTAGGGGTTATAGTTTATTGGTACTTTTCTCGGGGCCATGCAATTAGGCGGGTGAGAGAAATGTCGGTGTTGCCAATTCATGCTGTAGTTATTTCTACAACTTACACCCGTCAAGTAAAGGTTTTGAAGCTCAATAGTAATGTTTTCTCTCGTGCTTGTGAGTCTGTCTACAGAGCATTGTGAAATAAAATTATAACACTTCCTTCTGAAAATGCTACTGATTCTAATGGTATGAATATTTTATTTTTCAAACGGCAGCAAATAATTAACAGAAGAATGAAAACCTAAATGGTAATTTAATTTAAAACCGCTGTGTAGGCCTATTGAATTTTTGACCAATAAATTTTTGTTTTTTTGGTCAGCAAGATTTCGTCTGCTCTAAAGTTTTTTGTTCGAAACTGTTTTATGAGATTCTTAGTTTAGTTGTAAAATTCATAACTGTATGAATCAAGAACAAAGACCCGCGGGCGCTCGGCGAAAACCGTAGCTCGTAGCCTTGCACAATGTTGCAAGTTGCTATTTTATAATCAAGAGTAAAAAACAAATAATTTTAATGTTTATAGATCATTTGCATTTCCTTTACATAATTATTGTATGATTATAATACCATGATTTTGTTTTGTTTAAGCCATAATTCCGCTAATTTTTTTCTTATCGTAATACAATTCCAACAATGCTTTTTAATTAATCTTCTAAACTCTACACTAATATTATAAAGAGGACAAGTTTGTTTTTTTGTTTGTTTGTTTGTTTGTATGTAGGGGGTAATCTCTGGCACGACTGAACCGATTGAAAAAATAGTTTTACTAATAAAAAGCTACACTATCCCTGAGTAACATAGGCTATAATTCATTTCGATAAAAACCTTTTTTATTTCAATATTTGTAAATTTAGTCGGAAAAAATTCTTAGGTTAGGCCTAAAATGATAAACCAACACATGTATTTACATTTTATTAACATAGCAACCAATTGAATAAAATAACAGATAATACCCTGTTTGCTCCAATATTTCCATTGACAGCTGATTTCAAAATTTAAAGCAATTACTTTTGTACTTCTAGCTTTTAGGTTAGGGGTTTAAAGTGTAGAGGCTTGCTAGTTCTTTTAACCATTATTATAACTACTGTTATCAAATATAAGAGATAATTTGATTTGACCATTTATCATTATTTACAATTTTAGTAGTTTTGAGGTTATTATTAATCGTACACCTTTATTATAAATAAAACATAACTTATGTTTTTAGAAGGTCCCATTGAGGGTTGGCGTGCGGAGCACGCAGGGGTCTCCCCTAGTACCTTATATAAAGCGAACTACAGCATACCATGTGGAAATAAGAAACGTAGGGTACATATTAATAATTAGATTTTTGTAAGATAGTATTTTAAGTCATTATTAATATTTTGTTATTCATTTAACACCACCCGGGAAACTCGTGTGGATTGAGGACACCATGGACGCGAACAACTTTACTATAAGCTGCAACAGTGCAATAGTAGTGTTGCCAGTTGGTGCTTGGAGGTAGGCGAATCTCGACCTTCCGTCGCTGGACTAGTTCGATATCTGGCAACACCGCAATTTCTCTCACCCGCTTAATTTCATGGCCGCGAGTTTAGCCACTTGTCTTTCTAAACGTTTACATTCAAGGTATATCAAACAAGTGTTTATAATTTCTGAACATAATATAACTAAACTTGGTATCAGACCGTTTTATAGAGCAGATGTTGATCGGCTTTCCTAACAAAGTATTACAGGAAATGATGTTCGGCAGATCCTAATATTTGTAGACATCCAAAGACTTTACGTCAAGGTCAGGAATATCAGCAGAAATGTCGATCCTGCTCCTTTCCGTAACTGTTCGCTTTGTGTGTGTGATCGCGCGCGAAGTTTGCACAAGTGTCTCCATTTATAAATAAGCCTCCTCAGTCTAGTTAATATTATTTTAAAAAATTATTATACTTTTAATAATATTATAACCATGGAATTTATAATTAAATTTAATTAACATAAGCTTTAAATATTACTGAGTGTTTGTACGTAGGGTTGATTGTTCTTGGAGATTTTTCAATTTATCGTGTCGTATTTCGTTGAATCAATACAACAAAAATTACATACAATTACATACTTAAATTGTTGAATTTGTATCATATAAACATTATTTACTTTCTTGTAAAACTTTGCGAAATCTGTTATGACAATAAATAAATACATAAACGTAGAACTATGTACACTCCTTCTTTATTCCGAATATTTATTGAGCGAGGCCAATGCATTCCTATAATCCAAAGAAAAAATCAGATTTTTAAAAGAAGAAATTTTGCGTTTTGAGACATTTCAGTTAGTTTAGAAATTAGAGTGTTCAAAATGTCCTAAATTGTTTACTATCCCTAAATAAAGTTACAAAACAAGACTAGAAACTATTAGGCCTACGTTCATTTAGTATTCAGTATCATGTCTGCGGTAAAATTAAATTAAATACAAATATACCCACTTGTTGATTAAATATCGCTGATGAAACCTTTGCTACTCGGCTATTTCAGGCGGGGAGGGGAGATTCGGAGTCAGACACAAGGTAAAATGTTACGCTTGCGCTGTGCGTTTGAACTATTTTTGTTAAGAGGCGCGCGGAATATTGCTTCGACTGCTTCTAGTAGTTCACAAATCTCCCTCGTAGGAAAGGAGCGGTAGAGTCAACTTCGGAAATTATTTTATGTACTGCAGACCCTTAAAATTGTATAGTTAAATATTTATGATGCAACACAAAATGTCACTTTAATAATCCAATTGTAATGTTATCATTTTATTTTCTAAAGTAGTTGGTAGTGTTACTGGTGAGAATGGAAACAATATTCTGAAACTACACATTCGCTGATTCTAAAATACTCCAGAACTGTTGCTGACAAAAATATTATAGAAATGAAGAGAAAAAGAAAATATGCAGAATGTAGGTTTGTGGTAGTTAGTGTTCATCCATTTTGGTTAGGTTTGGGCTAAATATTTAGGAATTATTATCTCTGGACTAACATGTTTGCAACCTCGCCAGATTTCATAGAAAACAATATTTTTCATAGGACATTGTAGCACTCATGTGCAAATTAAATGGTATAAAAATACATGGATTCACTTTAATACACACCAACTCCAAGTAAAGTGAGGATAAAAATGAACGAGGTCAAACTGCAGCTATTAGGGCATGTGACATTGCGACACATTTCTTTTTCCACTTATCCAGATTGCTACGCTTATCTTTGAGGATGAGAATTTAAAAAAATCTTGATTCTGTTATCTCCAAATCAGTTTTATTTTCATGATCCTTGGTATCCAAGTCACTTTGAATAATGAATAAGGTAATATAATTATTAAATATTACTTTGATTTTTGTCCGTCGTGTGACTTCTGTTGTTCGATTATTTATTTATGACGCGTTTCGGAAACGCATGCCCATTTTCAAATATACATTAAAACACTAAAAACACACTTTCAAAACACAAATACACAACACTTAAACACTTACACACAAATTTTAAAAACACGTGCCGCACAATAATTGATTACGATGTACATCGTTGAAAGGAACATGTTGCACTAACTAATGGATATCAGTATTTAGCCTAAGAACCGGTTTTTAGATAACCGAGGGCTGTGTCATACAAATCATTACTTTTGAACGACAGCTGATCAAAAGATTAGATATTGGCAAGATTTTTGTTAATTTTTTTGTATATTTCGAATTCTTCCATTGCGTTTAAAAGTCTTCCCTTACTACAAAAATTTATTGGGGTCAAATTTGTGTCGAAATTAGTGTAAGAATGATTAGAATCTATTAAATGTTGAGCGAAGTTTGAATTTATTTTGCACATGTTGTTGTGTGGCAAACGTTCTTTGAAAGCTTTGCCCGTCTGACCAACATAGGTAGTAATAACTTTTGCACGTTATTGTTGGTGTGGAAAGTAACGTTGATATTATATTTTGCGAATGTATTTTTTAACATATGGGGGACAACGTTAGAATATTCGGCAGACACAAATTTTCTATTTTTTTTTTAGTGCGTGGGATGGGGTTTTATTTGTTTAACGTATGTTTATGTAGCGATTTATCTATCATGGAATCATGATACCCATTCGCATGTGCTACGTATTTGATGGTTTCAAGTTCTTCAAGGAAGTCCTGTCTATTCATCTGTATGGTTAAAAGGCGGTGAATAAAGCTGTAAGCTGACATTTGGGGTGGTGTGTGTGCACATGTATGGTTGTGTCAGTATTGGTGGGTTTTCAGAAAATTTTGTAATCGAGCCTACCTGACATTTTGTGTATAGTTAAATCAAGAAAATGTATACTTTTATTTACTTGGTCTCAATTGTAAATTGGATCTTTCGGTTGATCTTGTTGAGGTAAAGTTTTAGCATTTCCGCCTGACGTAATGTAACATCAAACACAATAAAAGTGTCATCAACATATCGTGCATGAAAAATTATTTTCGCATTATGTGGATTGCGTCCAGACACGATATATTCATTTTAAAAATGATTCAAGTACTGTATATGTCAGACAGAAGCCCGGATAAGGGCGAACCCATAGCGAGACCCTCATTCTGCATGAAAAACTCATCTTCAAACGTGAAATAATTTTGGTTTAACACTACTTTGAGTAATGTCAGTAGTCCTTCGATTTGTTGTATGTTGAGCTTATTATTATATATTAAATTATTTCTCAGAATGGCAATAGTATCTTATTATACAGGCGATAATAACCACCTAGGTTTTTCGCCTATATAAAAAAAATAAATATATCTTACTATAGGTACATTGGTGTAAAGATTAACTATGTCAAACAAACGCCTTTGCGTTTGGACGTCTCTCACAGGTACAAACTCATTTCAAAAAGCGTTGTGTATTTCTGTTTTGAAAGTGTGTTTTTAGTGTTTTAATGTATACTTTACTATAGGAATGCGTTCTCAATAAATAAATAATCGAACAACAGAAGTCACACGACGAACAAATATCAAGGTAATATCTAATAATTATATTATCTTATTTATTATTCAAAGTTACTTGGAAACCAAGAATCATGAAAATAAAACTGATTTGGAGATTACAGAATCAATATTTTCCAAGAAATTATCTGAAGATACATTCATTTGCTTCATACGATTTTTGATAAAATGTTGACTCATACGATAGTACTTTTGGTGGCTGTTTCAGGTATGACTATATTTTCCTGGTATTTGTTAAATATATGAGTTTTAGTGTCAGGGCGATAATCTCCAGGAATTTGATTTATCAGCTCTTCTAATGAAAACTGACATTCTTCGGAGTTTTCCTCAAGGAATGAATATAATATGTTCCACTGCCTACGAACGAGGATGTATTTTTTATCTAGCAGATATGACCACAACCGTCAAAGTTGCATTTAGTCAAGAACATTTTTCTGCACAAAGAAAAGCAGGAAAATTTAATAAGTTGCCACAGATCACACTTTGGAACAGACCTTAGCGTCTTCCAAAATACAAGGTCTTATTGGTATAACTTCAAATGAAAGTGCAATGCAAAACTGGTGTTTATTGTACCATTTTAAATCTGCAATCTGTCGATCCTTACAAGAATTTTGCAACATACTCCAGGACCCTACTGGCAACGTTGAAGAATTTGTCCACAAAGAATGGAGTAGTGATACAAGGGTAGAAAGAGATGAAAATGATGTGCAACTTATTATTAAATTTATAAATGATCACGACAACCGTTTAGAAAACTTTACACCAGAGTTGAGAAACATAGTGAGTGTATTGTCACAGAAGAGGCATCGAAATTCCGATTTAACATAAAAGAAAATGGCAACATTCTGTTAAAAAATTTTAAGAGGCAAAGAATTGTTGAAAAAAATAAAAGGTTTGTACGAGCCAATCAGTCCTATGATGACAATGTCTTCAAACACGCCTGAAAAACAACAAAGGAAACAAAGAAAAACCATTTACCAACAAGCATTAGCTCAAAAGTAGTGCTAGCAAATCAAAGGAATATTCACATCCAGGATCTGTTAAGCCATGAGTTATTAGACTATGCGCCGAGTTTGGCTCATCCAAATGGTCACCTCAAGAAAAGTATTAAGTCTGACTTGATACTCACTATTCGATATCACTAAAAGTAAAGTATTGTTAAATGAAAAAGCAAAAATAACAACAACTGTAATATTTTACAGTAAAAAAATTACTTTGAATTCACTGCACAACAGTGCAAAATAATATTTGCATAATTTCAACCACCAGATAACGCATAAAATAAATCACGACTGAACTTCGACAGTAGAACAGAAATACTACCGCCTGATCAATGAGTATCTTCACTGCCATAGTATATTTTTATCCTCTACAGTAGCATTAACTGTTCAACATGAATTGTTAAATTTATTGAAGCACTTGTAATAATTTAAATGTCTATATTTGGCCTATTTAGGGATTTTCTTAGTACAAAACTATTGGTTTTGCTTAACTATTCACCATTTTTGTTCATTTACCAATAAAAATAAAAATGCTCTTTACTCATAAACCAACAACTATACGACCATAAACAAGACAACCTTTTTTAAAGCTCATATTTTATAGAGTATATTGTCGCTTTTTTCAATGTTCTATCTTGAATGGTTCTTAAGTTATAAGCGTTTTAGTAAACAGCACACCCATCATATTCCCCCCTCCCAGTGGTGATTTGGACCACTCTGGGAGGGGGGGTGACTACATGGCTTTTCACTATCACTATTAGCGCCAATAACAATAATCAAAAATAAAATTGCATCAGGCTTTCCATGCATGCGCAACCCCCTTCAGATCCTGGACTATAAGCAAAGAATGTCCGACTGCATCTATTCTATGATTGCCTCCAATTTTAATTATTACAACAGTCACATGGGCGTAACACCGGTGGGGCGCTGGCCCCCTGGCTCATTTAGCCAAACAAGAAATTTTAAAGCTCAATGTGAACGTGTGAGTAGAGGCGGTGTTCAGTGTGTTAAGTATGTTAAGCTATGTACCTACAGAAAACTAAACGAAACTAGAATTGAAATAAAAAACTAGAATATTTCAGGTTGTGTTTTCAATTTGAAAGCGTTGTATTCATTGTGCTAGCCACATACTTAACTTAGTCTTAAATGAAATAGCTATGATACGGAATACGGTCTCACCAATAAAAGAAATAATAAGATTCTTCCGAGAATCGCCCCTTTGTCGAAAATGTGTTTGTTAAACCCGCTGGTCTCAAAAATATAAAAATATCTCAACATTCAAGGAATATTATGACCAAATCACTATGGTGCTTGATAATAATAGTGCAACAAGAAAAGCTGCGTTTCAAATGCATTGCGCTGCTCCAAGATCTGAATTCATTGACAGTGTTTGTCTCATATCAAACTATTCTGTACTTCTGCAATCTGCAACCAGTAGTAAATGTTCTTCGGTCAAAAAGTGTGGACTTACTTCAATGTGCAAATCACATAAAAAATATCACAGATATAATGAGAAAACACCATGAAAATGCAGATGTCGAAAGTCAAAGTATTGTAGCAGAGGCTGAAATAATCTCTGAGCATCTCAGTACAGATTTCGATATTCCACGAACCACAAACAAACAGAAACATTGTGAGAATCTACCAGCACAGACACCTACCGAGTTAATTATACCATACATTGATTCTCTGAGCCAACATTTTCCCGAGGAGAATTTGCCTGCATTTGCATTGCTTACAATTCACTCCTACATAATGCTAGCATTGAATTATGAAGAGTTTAAAAAAACGTTTTTGTGATTCTTATAACTTGGAAAATTTTGTCGGTGAAGCTGAACTTTAGTACAACCATTGAAAAGAAAAAAATATGCCAAATGGCGAACTTAAGGAAATAGAACTAGCTGCACTAGTTAAAGAAACACAACTCTTCTATACAAATACTAAACGTGTGCTACTTATTTCACTATTCAGCCCTGCACAACTTGCACTATCGAAAGATCATTCAGTACTTTACGCAGGGTAAAGATGTGGTTACGGTCAACAATGACCGAAAATCTGCTTGTTGGTTTTTGTATGTTGAGTGTACATAAAAAAAGTGTTCTGGAAGCTAAAGAAAAATTACCTGAAGACATTTTGTTAAGATTTAGCCAGAACCTGCTTAGATTAGTGCTAAAATAATTATTATAACAGTTATCATTCAATTAATAAAAATATTTTTTTAAATAAGAAACCCCCTCTATTTTTGCCCCCCTCTAGAGAAAATCCTGGCTATGCCCATGAACAGTCACTACCATCAGGTGACCTTCCAGTATTAGAGATATAACAATTATTCGTGTTTTCAATGTTATTATATATTTATAATGTGTTGTATTATATATTTTCTTAGCTCTTTACGTCAGTTAAACTGAAGGCAGTTGTGACATGACATTTTGACATTCATTGTCAAAGCACTAAAGTTATGATTTTGTATCGCACACAATTAACCTTAAGTTGTGAGCCACGAAAACCATGTTGCACACCGTTGACATGGCTCAAATCCATGCTGTGTTACAGTTTGAATTGTAAACTTAGATGACTATTCTAACCACAACACTACAGGCTTCCCTAATTTATTACAATAATAATACAATTATTTTATTTGAATAAAAAATTAATATACAAATTTTAAGGAATCTTATTTCCTATCTACCGCCCACATAATTGTAAATAGTTTATTATTTTAGAATCTATCTGTGTTAAAGTGATGATAATGTTTTATATACTGTACTTCAGTTTAGTAGATTATATTTTACACAAAAAATCTCTAAGCCTAACATAACATGCTAATGACGGCTGATCGAAATGCCATCGGGTCATTATTTAATCTGTCAATAACTGGTTTAAACTAGTTTCTGTACATTACAATGAGTTGAACTTTCACCTAAAGAGTTAAACTTAATACGTCTGCGAGATAACGCTTCAAGAACATGTTTTGTGTAAGAAATTTAAAAATTGCGTATGTTAGACCTACATTGCAGGAAATGCAAATACATATATTAAGATGGATAATATACATAAGTACATAAAAATACTTGTTAAAATAACATACTGTACTTAAATTTTAATAGGAATTTCTTAAATTCTTATGACAATATCTCCTGCAAAAAGAATTAAGATTCTTTTCAATGTCGTTTTATGCGAGATATTCAGTCTATTAGTTCAATAAAAAATGCAGTAACTGTACAAGTGAGATAACATCGACCAATATCTGAAGTGATCAGGGTAGTTCAGTCGGTAAAGCGTTGCAACGGAATAGTAAAGGTCCTGGGTTCAAATCCCGGTCTTGGTCCATGATTTTCACTTGTAATTTAATTAACCCTTGCTGAGGAAGCGAGTAAGCAAATTAAAAATAATAAAATAATTAATGCTTACAGTCATAATTTTGTTAGTAATATGAAAAAAATAAAATCTGTTTTATTGGCTATAAATGCAAAGAAATGAATGGAAAGATAAATATATTCTAGCGGGTAAAAATGGACAAATTTCATTAATATTTTTGTTTTAGCTGCATGTCATGATTACATAAAATATCATCAATATGTAAATTTATTACATACATAAAATACTGTATTTTAAATAGTCTCTCACTAAAAGATTTCTTTTGAAAGTTAATGGTTTAAGCACTTACAGAAAACCCGTGCCACCTTTTAACTTTATTTAAAATTTTTACTTTATTGCCAAAATGTAACTTACTTTATATTTAAAAATGTATCTTAAACTGTGTAAAGATCAATGGAAACAGTGAGTTTAGAATTTTATCTCTGTTGGTGTTCAGTCTCTGCCTCTCCAAACTTATAAGAAGCGCAACGCTAATGGAGAATTGTCAGCCCGGTTGGTTGCCGCCAAATCGAGCTTAGCGCGGCCGCCGTTAGGCTGCGCTGGCTGAAAATTTCCACTCCTCTCTCTCGCTGGATCATTCTCTGTCTTACTCACACCTGCCGCACCAAAGAAAGTAGCGCTCTGGCTACCTAGCTGCTGCCGCGCTACAATTGCCAGAATCAAATAAAATTAGGCTGAATCTAAAACATGGACAGTGCGCTTCTTATAAGTTCTGTATTCATTACCAAGTGTCACCTTGTGTAGTTCAATTTCACACCAACTAGGGTTTTAGGGTTTCAACCAACAATTTGGGAAATTGGTCTATTCATGACGGTGCTGAATAGCTTCCTGTGTGTACGAAATACATTAGAAGAATTTGTTTACAAATAAGGTTCTAGCTTCGACTCACCTTTGCGAGTTTGCACCTCGACCTTGCGGCCTAGGGTTATGAGCTTCGCTTCACTCGCAACATACAAACTCAGTCGTCTGCCTCGGATCAGAAGATGCCGAAATCCACCACAAGGATTATTTGAACCGGGTACTTTTATAATATTTTAAATTTTGATCGATTTTGGGGGAGCCAAGCGAGCTATAAGGTCACATAAGAAAACAAGATGTGCAGAATAATATCCTACATTTATTTTTTCTAGAAATATCTCGAAAAATGTTTCATTTTCGTAGGAAAAATCTCAAAAAATAGTTACTTCCGGTCAAAAAACGTGCTTCCGGTTGTTGGATTTTTTTAGCTAATGAACTCATCCGAGCGAAGTAGACAACCAACATGTGTACCAAATTTGAACCAAATTGGAGTTAAAATGAGGCCGCTAGCGTGTGAACACATACTGTGCTCTACTCACGAGTGTGGACCTGGAAAGAACGCAACCCGCACGGCACAGTGCATTGGTTTTTGCCCTGTCACTTATTTTAAATGCATTTCTAAAAACATCTGTCTGCATCTCTTCTCTTGAAAACACGGAAGTTCTCTTTATTAAAAATTAGTAAGGGTGTTTAATAATAGTATGGAAGGATGTTACCGAGGTAATCCACTAGGATTTGAAAGTCGGCATTTCTGAGAAATCCTATGGTTGATGTTCCGCAAAACATATTAGTGACATGGCTAGTACAGCCGTGGCCAATGGCACCAGTCTTAGCTCCTGTAAATCTCAGGTCCACACTCGTGAGTACTACACAGTATGTGTGCTCATTTACTACTCCCGACCGTCAGGCCCGTTTTACCGAATAGGCACGGTAGGCAGGTGCCTAGGGCGCTATTCAATTGGCTTTTTTGGAGGGGCGCAAAGAATGGAAAAACAAAACAAAATTGCCGTGGTTGTGTCTGCATGCATCATTTATTGCGCCACTGACGAAAGCCGACATCTGACCCAAATCACAGCCGTGCCGGCGCTCCGCGCTGTACCTGACGTGTCACGTGTGCCAGCCCCACAACCCGCCTCGCGCCCCCTTCCACCACCACTGGTTGCCACTGGACGAACTGCACAGCTGAACGTAGCTTTTCAGCTTTGAAAAGAGTGAAGTCAGAAATTAGATCGTCGATGTTTGATGAGAAGCTTAATGGCTTATTGTTACTGTGCACCCAAAACGACATTACTTTAAAATTAGACTACAAAAACATTATTGACGACTTTGCAACACGGAAAACCAGAAAAAAAGCTATTGTATGAATCTGTAGTCAGTCTAGTGGTAAGCCAACAAACCAAAAATAATCTAAAGAAAATGTCAAAATGTGATTAAACGAATACTGTAAATACTTCAAATGTAAAGAAGGGATGGCGGTTGGTCCGTGATGCCGTGAGGTATGTTATACGCATTCCCACCGGAGGCCAGTAGATACCTCACGGCTACCGGTTGCCAGTCCGGGACTCGGCGGATCCATAGGTGGTGGATAGTGGGAAAGCTCTCGAAAAAAATCAGGATAATTTGTAAATGAGAGTTAAGGGACATTAAGTCTAAAGTCCCTCCCGAACCAAAACTGGCATTTCAGACTAAATCTAAATTTACGGGTATAGGCGTTATGGTAGGGCTGGGGGGGGGCGTAATCAGCTGGCAGGGGTATAAAAAGGGGTGCTACTCCTCGTTGTGCCTAGGGCGCTGGCAGGGTGTAAAACGGGCCTGCCGACCGTAGGTCTTACCATAAGAGTCACTGCAATATCTTTCCTATGGAAATTCGCTAGTAAGAGATACCTATTCGTTTAACATTGGAAACATTCTTACATCTTTGTAAACATATATTCCCCTAAACATATTTGATTATTAATTTCTTCACTTTATAATAGCTTCTAAATCATTTGATATATCATGAAAAATAAAAGCAATTAAAAGATAATATTTTTATCTTTTTTTAAATATGTAATAACCTACATAAATACAAAGTTTTAACAAATAGGCCTACAGTTTTATAATCCTTATAATTGTACACATTTACCGAGTTAAAAAATCCCCGTCAGCATAGTTAGGTATGCCTAGATAAAGTCTGTTGTTTTTAAATACCGGTAGTATTTTTTTTAACGATGTATTTCTGATGTGTATCTAATTAATCTGCCTTCACGGGTGCTTACTATAGCCCGTCTCACCTTAAGTTGAGGCAAGCAGGGTGGGTAATTAGGGTCGTAAAAACCGTCATAAAACTGACCCTTATTAATGCCGCCTGAGTGAACCTGTAGGACACTCTAGTATAAAATTGCAATTCAGTATGTCTTAAGTCAAAATGAAAAAACGATATCATATTTCGTTTCATGATATTTTCCAGATAATTTTGATACCAAATTTGATTACATTTGGCCAACTTTGAGCTGTACTAGCATTATAAACTTTCTTAGTTGAATTAACATTACTAATATGGTTTACAACAATAAAGCCACAAAAATGTACTAAGTAGAGAAGTTCATATTTAAATCTATACTAATATTATAAAGAGGTAAAGTTTGTTATTTTTGTTTATTTGTTTATATGTAAACTATGTAGGGTGTAATCTCTGGAACTACTGAACCGATTGAAAAAATAGTTTTACTAATAAAAAGCTACACTATCCCTGAGTAACATAGGATATAATTCATTTCGTTAAAAACCTTTTTTTATTTCAATATTTGTAAATTTAGTCGGGAAAATTCTTAGGTTAGGCC
The DNA here is from genome assembly GCA_018207615.1 of Philaenus spumarius. NCBI lineage: Eukaryota > Metazoa > Arthropoda > Insecta > Hemiptera > Aphrophoridae > Philaenus > Philaenus spumarius. Next base: position 63,083 of record JAGFPH010003447.1, read on the forward strand.
TAGAATAATAAACCAACACATGTATTTACATTTATTACCATAGCAACCAATTGAATAAAAAAATAGATGATATAGCTGTTTGCTCCAATTAACAGCTGATTTCAAAATTTGAAGCAATTATTTTTGTATTTCTAACTTTTAGGTTAGGGTTTAAAAGTGTAGACCTGAGCCTAGCTGGTTCTTTTAACAATTATTATAACTGCTGTTATCAAATATAAGAAATAATTTGATTTGAATATTTATCATTATTTACCATCTTAGTTTTGAGGTTATTATTAATCCTACACCTTTATTATAAATAAAACATAACAAAATAAATGTTTGTAGAAGGTTCCATTGGAGGTTGACGTGCGGAGCACACATTGGTCTCCCCTAGTATGTAATAAATAATTATTATTTGAGCAAAAAAAACTCGATACTCTATCGTTATTTACCATAATACAAACAATTGTGTCTTTGAACCATGTTAATCGGCCGACTTCCCTGTCTGACATATTGAATCTGATTTCCATAAGAGCAATGCTACAAAATAAGTAATTTTTTCTGATAATTCGTGGACTAAATTTAAAAAATACAAAAATTGACGAAGGTCTAACAGACCAAAACATTTAATGCGGCCTCTGGCAGTCTCAAGCCTGCAAAACGAGCTATTTAATAATTAAATAAGCTCGGAAACGCAGAGACAAAGTTTTAACTATCACATAATATATGGTAATTATAATATGTTATTACTATTTATTAGTATTATTATGTTGCGTTAATAAATGCAATATAATTAATACCACTTTATCATTAATAATACAAATTTTATTTTGTAATTTCTTGTATTGAAAAAAAAACAGTTACAACACTTTAAGTCGGCCGATTAATATGGGACAAACACACAATTGTTTGTATTATGATAAATAACGATACAGTATCGAATTTTTGTCAAATAATGATTATTTATTACATTTTTAAATATGAACTTCTCTAGTACATTTGTGTGGCTTTATTGTTGTAAACCGTATTAGTAATGTTGATTCAACTAAGAAAGTTTATAATGCTAGTACAGCTCAAAGTTGGCCAAATGTAATCAAATTTGGTATCAAAATTATCTGGAAAATATCATGAAACGAAATATGATATCGTTTTTTCATTTTCACTTAAGACATACAAATTTGCAATTTTATACTAGAGTGTCCTACAGGTTCACTCAGGCGGCATTAATTAGGGTCAGTTTTATGATGGTTGAGACCGACCCTAATTACCCACCCTGCTTGCCTCAACTTAAGTTGAGATGGGCTATAGTTGTTACATAATTATGGACTTATTATTTAATTTCATTACGTAAGGTGAGGCAATACACAACTCTTTAACATGTTGGATTAGGTAAACAAATTTAAATGTATACACTTTTATAAATTAAAAAAAAGAAGAAATATATTTCAAAACAAATTTTCTAGAGTACTGGTACTGTGGATTATAGGTTGTAATTTTTTCACTAGAAATTTTGTGTTACTGTTTTAGAATCACATAATTCATTTTCATATTGAAATGTTTGAAAAACTGGAGTTGAAGAAACGTCAAAGTAGGATTCTATCGATGTTTTAGATTTAAAATAATTTGAATTAAACCAATTTTGTAGCTGAATAGCAAATATAATCAAATATAAACTCAACAGTTGTTTCAGCATTGGTGTTGTTCAGTGCAAGCAGATTTTGCATAAAGATTAAAACAATTCTATACTTTTAGCAATTCAAATATTCAATAAAACTTCTATAAATAAAGTTCTGAAACAATTAATTTGAAAAGAATATTTATTAAACTTTAAAAAATTAGGAGATGAACTTATAAACTCTTTTGTTGTAGTAAGTTAAATCTACTTATTGTTTCTGTTTGAAATCATCAACAGGCAGGCCTACCTCTTCAAACAGATTTGAATAAATTATTTAGTTCTGTCACATATTGATTACCCACTCGCAGTTAAAATGTTTTCTTCTAAGAATTTATTTTCTTAGTTGGAACAAATAAATATATCTCCATTTTATTGGCTCTTATGTACAGCATATTATATTATTAGAACTTACGTAAGGTGAGGAAAAAATGACCTGTTTTTAATAACAAGAGTTTAACAATCACAACAATATGTTTAATTTAATTTTAACTGAACTTACTAATTAAACAAGAGGTTAGGAGAAGTCATTTGAGCACTGAACAAACTGGATTTTCCTAATCAATAAAACTGGTTTAACTGTACCACAGGTCAGATGTCAACTAATTTACTTATAATCATTTTTCTAGTGTTTGTGATAATGTAACAACATGTTTCTATTGCAAAGCAACAATTAATTAGTTTAAATTTTTTTTTTCATATTTGAGAAAGATAAGTAAGTAGTCTGTGGACATTATTATTCTTTTTGTGTTTATTGCTATATTCAATAATTCATTTATGTCATGTGATTCATAAAAGCGATTTAACTGTTAAAATTTTAGTGATTTGTTACAGCATTTGCTGCAAAACTACAGTCCCGTCTGTAGCAAATAAATTAAATGTTACTCATAAAATGACTTTTCACTATAGGAGGGGTTTTCATTTCTTCACAAAAGTTAACTGTAGGCTACATAGATTTATTATTTAAGTACATTTTCATTATTATTCGTAATATCTTCACATTAACAACTAATTGCTGCACATTTAATAGAGTTACAACTAATTCCACTTCTGTTTACACTTCTTGCCTCTGTTTTCATCATCTGAACTGTACTAATCATGATGATTTTGTACTGGTCTAATACTGAAAAAAAAATGTATAAATTGAACAGGTCACCTGAGCAATTATCAATAGTATTTCTTTAAGAATGACCTCATACAATTAACTTGTCACTATAACTAAAATGAGTACAAGCTTTTGCAAGTTCAAAGCTATGTATTTTCTTACATTAACAGTGTGTCTTTATCTGACTTCATGGGTGCCCATATCCAGTTTTCCGTTGGAGGTCAAAAATTTCCTCGGACCCTTCTTGCCAAAGGAGGGGAGGGTACTCCTTAAGGTATCCCCTCCTACTCCCCTAATCCCCTTAAGGTACTCCTTAAACCCTCCTTAGAAAATATTATAGGCGCCCTTCTGACTTACACTGAATACGATATATTTTGTAAACAGAGATACTGAACTTTCTTCACTCCTATTTTTTGTATTCATTTGAATAATGAAGTATTGTATGTCTAATGGCTTAGTAAAAGTTCAAAATGAAGTTTATAAATAATATTAGGCCTGTAAGTATATAAAATATGAATTTAAGCTTGGATAGACCAATATGAATCTTGGATGTTTTACTTTTACTTTCAAATTGGTAAAATAGGATTATATGTACTTGGATTTATTAGTTTATTAAGGGCTTGTCTACTAAGATGACAATCTCCAACTTACCCCTCATCTTCTTCCGTCATCTTACCGACAGTTAAAATCAGCTTACAATGTATGTTGCAATAACTTTATGGTAAACAATCCAGCCCAACCAATTTTTTAACCAAGAATCAAATTTAAGGAATATCAGGTCGACAACGCCAGAATAGGCATTTCAGAAACTGGGATTGAAACTTTTGATAGCACCATCTTTATCAATGCAGATTTTGATTTTACGATTGATATCCCTCTTGAAGGAGTTGAAAGTAATAATCCTGACCAGGGGCGGACTGACCCACCGGCCTAAGGTAAGGGCCAATGCGCCTTCTTTACGCCCTCGTCCAAAAAAATATTCGTTAAAATTCAAAGAATGAGCCGAAACACATTTCTAGAAAGCGAGAGGAAATCTCAGTAAAAATTTCAGCAGTGAATAGCAAAACATAAAGTCGGGGTGAGACCTGAAGTTGACACTGCCGACAACCGAGAGCAAAGCAGCTCTTCTCTCTGGTACGTGTACTACCCACGGAGTATGTAAATAAGGTGAAGGAGTGTTAAGCTGGTCGTCCACTGGGTCGGTAGAGAGACGCGGCGCGGTGCGGAAACCTACCGCGCTCGAACAAAATTTATTTACTACGAAATAATAATTTTGTTTAGAATCATATTACTTAAAAGCTTTACGAGCTAGAACAACCTAATATATAGTTTATTATTTAGAGCAAACATTTGGCAATAACTAGTTAATTTAATTTTTAAACTAAAAATTAGAAGAGTAATTGGAGGTCGGTACCGTGCCACGCCTAGTGGGTGAGGTCGGGGTCGGAAATTGTTGGGTTGGGATATCTTTGACTGTACTCAGCAACATTTGTACCTATCCAACTATCATATCAGTAGATGATTTACAGTCACAAACAACAAAGTCTTTCTGCACGTGTCACAATTCAAAGGTACGTCTCTATTTTGTAGATTCATTATTAACAAAAACTATTTGTCTCTCTTCCTTACAATTTTACCTACTCGCATACAATATTAATACAAAAAAGTATTTTGTCTTTTAGAAAATACTATGGAACATATAAATAAGTAAGGGTTTGTTTCATACAAAATGTAGAAAATGTAATAATTGTTTTGAAAATTTTGCATTTTTAGACAAAGTTGCAGATTATTAGTTGAATTAATACAACAGTGCAACCAATCTGCTGTTCATTTAAAAAACATAATGTATTTTTGAATTAATTCCATGAACCCACATCTTACGTTTTTTTTACATTCTCTTCTTCTCCTTCAACAAACGCTACAAGAAAAAACTGTCTGTGTCCATAGTTGTATCTTTGAATACTGTCAAACCATGACTGAATATCAGGTGACCAGAATGCTGGGAAAGCCGCCGCGCCGTGCTCTGAGTGGACGAGGCTCTCTACCCCAAGTTTGCAAGGCGCCTCTATACCGACCAACTGTAGTGCACGACCAGCTTTATAGTCAACCGGTGAGGCAAGCTACCGGAGAAATATGGCGGTGACCTTGGTATCCCCTACACCAAGGATGTTGCTGATGTTTTCGTTGTTTTACCATCAGCAGACGTAAACGTGTGTAAATCAATGAAGATTTTATAAGAAAAACAGTCAAGTTTGATGACAACTTTGGAAAAATTTTGCTTACTCAAATGTCTTCAATGGTCCCCAAAAAGTGTGTGGGGCTAACATTTTTCAAAACGGACATTTGCTTGGCGCAAAAGACAACCACCATGTTTTATTAACTTAGGCTATATGTACCAAATATTTCAATATTAAACTACATCATTATTCAAAAGTGTTCAACCAAAACATTCACTAAACAAAAATAAGGAACAGTTTGTGTAAAACAATTTTGCTTTTGGGCCAGTAAATATATTGTATCCCTTGATTGGTTTCTTATTAGCGAAATATAATTTTACAAATAAATTAAAATCTAAATAATAATTGAAGCATAAATTATTAAAAAAATATATAATATATTATATTAGGGGCCTATGTTAAAAGCGGAAAGGTAAAATAATCTACATATATATAAAATCCAAATACCACTCACTGACTCACTCATCACGAAATCTCAAAAACCACCGAACGGATTGAAATGAAATTTGGTATGTAGCTTCACCTAGGGCCCAAATTCATATTTTCCCCTATATTCAAAGTGAATCAAAAGGCGGTACAAATGAAAGGCGGCAAACTAAAATGTTCTCCGTGGACGTGTTGTACTACCGAGTAGACATCACTTTACTCTGTGGTCTGAGAGACTTAAAGGGAGTCGGATGACCCTATCTCGCCCATGTTAATTTACATAACTTAAGGTACATTTTCTCAGGAATTAAATGAGATACTAACTCATTCTTCTTCTTCTTTTTTTTTTTTTTTTGAAAGGACCTTTCTCTACATTTTGGATGTTTTTTATTTTAAAATATTAGTTTTTAGATTGTTTACAATTAAAAAAAGATTAGTTTGTTGTCAATTAATTTGTTGACAATTAAATTTTATATCAAGATTTATTAATTTGATATAAAATGAGCAAAGGCCTAAGTTAAAAACTACAATTCATTACAAAATCTGACAAAGTTTTAAGCCTAAACAAAAACAATCAAAATTTTTTTAATTCACAAATGATAGTTTATTTTATTTTCTTCTCTGGCAGTTAGAGCAAAATAATAAAACAGCCTTTTTTAAACAATTAGGCTTACAGTTTGTACTCACATCAAATGCAAACACAGTTTAAGCCAATTAAATAATGAATTGTTATTTTAGTTAACAGCACATTTTATGTATTAAAAAATTTGATTTAAATTCTTTTACAGCTCCATTGTACAGCAGTTGTAAGTTGTAAACAGGAAGCACATGATTTATTATATAAATGTAAGGGAAAGTACAAATATAATACGAATGAACCTAAGAAAATAATTTGTATTATGCTTAGAAATTTACTGTCAGAATAGTATCAAATCATGTGAATAGTATGCCACATTCCATAACCCCCAGATCCCCGGGTATGCGCCTTCAGGCTAGTCAAGGTTTACGCCCTAATGGAGTACCCAGTCCGCCCCTGATCCTGACCCAATGGAGCTATCACTGAGGGACAGAGCCTCAGGTGTTAATGATCTTCCAACTACAAACCAGGGACAGTCTTCTATAATTTCCAACTGCGCAGGCAAAGAATAATCCTAGGGAACTGATGAAGAAACTATACCCTCTTTTCACGTAGTAAAGCACTTGTTGAAAAATAAAAGCAATAAGCAGACAAGAAAGGTATTCAATAGCAGAAGAAAAGAATTGAAATTATGAAGTAAAATAAGATTCCTGCTACAAAGAAGAAACCTTCAAAGCATCAGCTCAATTATTCATTTTTTCTTGATCTCACCCGACCTTTTTTATTATTTTCAACCAAATTTGTTTTACACTGCTTTTGATCTATTGTCCAAATGACATGATTCATGCTCCTATACAGGGTGTCCCATAACCTGTTTTCATGCATTTATAAAGGCCTAATTGATGTGTTTAGTGCAAATTTTTTCGAAATCGATTGAATAGTTTTCTCTCTAGATAATAATAATAATATTTATTAGTTAATCTCCTACTTTAATAAATCACCTCTCCTACTCCACCTACAATTATGAAGTCACAGTGAATCTGTTTAATAATTTAAATATATTTGTGAGAAAGTATGTGCCAGTTCCTGGTACCGTTTATTAAATTTGTAGTAGGGTTGAGATAGAGGCCTCAAATTTGCACTGTTAGTTTTCTTTTGTTAATACCTTTAAAATGAATGGTCACAGGACAGGGGTTTGTGTATACAAATTTTGAGTTGCCCCCAATATTTCCAATTTTTTAAACATTTCCCCATGCATAAAAATGCATTATAATATCTAATAAACATTCCTTGGATTTGGCTCTTCACCAATCACTCACTAAAAAGTTGGAAGGACTTGAATCATTCTCATCTTTAACTGTAAATAACTTTAGATAGGATAGAGACCACTAGTTTTCGTCATTTACATTCTTGTAGCAATATCTTTAAAATGAGGGGTCACAAGGCAGGATTTGGAATTTACAATTTTTGAGCTGCCCCCAAAATTTCGCATTTTGGAAATGGTAACAACGTTGTCTTACCTGAGTTGGGTTTTTTCCCAATTACTCTCTCAATAGTTTCAGGGGTGTCTCCAGACTTTTAGTGCACTCTGTATAGGCTACATATAAGATAAGTAGGCCTAATATGTAAAATGCTAAAAAAAAAGTTGATAGAAACCTAGAAAATTGTCATGCAAAGTTAACCTTTACTTAGTCGCATGATTAATATTACATATTTAGTCGCGCACTGAAGAAAATACCGGGTATAACAAATTCTCATACTTAAGGTCAAAAGATATTTTAATGTTTACAAACAAACACATACAGCTTATATAATAAGAAACAGATTATATTTAAATTTACTTTGACAGGAAAAAGTAAGTCTAGCCTCATTTAAAAATAATAAAACAGAAGTACGTACAAACAAACACACAAGTGAAATACATAATTATTAAAATATTACATTAAAAAATTGTACAACGGAACAGTACATTAATAGTAAAATATACGATTATAATATTAAATAATATTTATAAAAAAACCTGAAATAATTGTATTTTGCTGCTGTGAGTTGTCGGGCAGAAGTTCCTCTAAGCCTCTTCTATTTCATTACCGTCCTCATTACTTGCATCTTCTGCGCAGTTATTACACAGTGAAGTTGTGTGCTGTTTACAAATATACTTTAAACAGGATGAACACTTCACAACTGTTCTTCTGTTTTCCCTCCAAGTGCAATATTCACATCGTCCAGGTGTTCTAGCTACACGTAGTGTTCGCACATCTTCTTCAACACCAGCAAGTCTTCTTATTTGTCGCTTCAATGACCGAGGTAGGTTTTCTTGCAAAGCTCTTCTTCTTATATGTTCAACACATAATTCTCTTGCAAGAGTTTTCAAAAATTCTCTGCGTACAATACTTGTTTGTGAATTTGATAAATAAACTATATTAGCATTAACTCCACCAATGTTGATAAGAGCAAAAAAAAAAGCCAGGGGCCATCTGTTTGTTTTTCGTCCTACTTTGTAAGTGGCCTTTAACTTATCCAAGGTGTCAACACCTCCTTTGGTTTTATTGTAGAACGTTAAGATCTCGGGTTTCAACATTTCACCACTATCATTGTCAATGTCTTCTGAGTCATGCAATGAGGAAAGCAGTAAGACTACTTTATTATTCTTAGATTTGTATGAAAGAAGGGTTTTGTCTTCACCATAAAAAAACAAACTACTGTACAATGCACGGTTTGTGGTCAAAGTCACTATTTGCGGTAGTTGAGGCTTGTTTTTACGCAAAGTTCCTACAAGCGAAAGTTTGTGATCATTTGCCAATGTATCACAGAGTGGTAGTGAAGAGAAAAAATTATCAACTGTAACATTTCTGCCAGACTGAGAAATAGACCGCACCATCCGAAGCACAACATCTTGGGCTTTATTACTAACACTATATTGTCCTTGTTGCTGTTTCCCACAATATACTTCCATATTACATGCGTAAAATGTTTTTGCATCAGCTAGAGCATACACCTTTATACCGTATCTGTTAGGCTTACTTTTAATATACTGCTTAAATGGGCAACGGCCTCTAAAAGGCTCCAACATTTCGTTTATTGTTGTATTTTCTCCAATTGTATAATGTTTGGAGCAGTTAGTGTTAAACTCTTCAAACACATCTCGCAAAGGAGCAAGTTTGTCATTCAGACGTCGTTGTTCTCTAGTATTTATATCGTCGAAGCGAAGACAGCCCAACAAAAATCTAAATCTTCTCAAAGCCATTGTAGAACGAAAAAATTCCACTCCAGTAAAATCAGCATACAAATCATCAAGATTCTCGTGAGACGATTTCAGTGTTCCTGCCATGTATGGTAGTCCAAACAGAGCTTTTAACTCCACAATGTCTGTATCTTTTGCGTCTCTATCTCTTTGAAAATGTTGACGGTTCATTGCAATCCGTTGATTTGTATAGCGGAGAATGTTTTCAAGCATAGGGTCAGTAAAATACAATTTCCAACAATCTAATATAGTACTAGCATTACGAGCATCTCCTCGAACGCCAGGTAGATGCATCCTAAGAATATTGTGAGGCCTACGTCTAACATTCCTGGGACAAGGCGGTGCACACGAATACCATCGGGTGAGGTTGTCTTTTCCCCAAATAAAGTTTTTGTTTCTGGTTATGTCAAAAATATTGATGTTTCGATCACCTGGATTTAAATTTTGCACAGAGTCAGATTGTTCTACATTGAAAACTGTGTCATATTGTTCTTCATCCTTCGATTGCTCAGAATTAGTGTCAAGGTTACACACTTCCACATTATCTTCTTCACCTTCGCTGTCATAAGGTAATGTGTCGTTTCCCTCTGATTCCGGCTCTAACAATAGATCGGAAATTCTTTGTTCCTCACGGGGATCCATGCTAACTTAATTTATAGGTAAACAAAACGTAAGTAAGATAATATAGGCAAATAAACTAATAAACAACTAATAAAAACTAAAACACAATGTATCGCACACGGAACTTTATACCGTGAAAAAGGAAAACACAACTAGTCGGGCACAGTACTTTCTACCAGGCGTTTAGGAAAACGATATTGACAGACATATGCCTAGAGCAAAACTGACACTTGCACATCCCAGTGGTTCATAAGGGGTGGGGGAACAGCTGTACAGTCAGTTGCACTTCTAACAAGAATACCCGGTATGTTCTGTGCAAAAGAAAATGAACCCAGTAGAAAATACCATGACGCGACTAATTAAAGGTTAAATAACATTAAGACTGAAAATCTGCTTAGCCTCCTTGGAAGTAAACAGAACCGGATATTAATAAAGTAAACATATTATATGTAACTTATTTGTTGTGTTTTCGCTCATTTTACCTTGTCTAGATCCATTAGTATTTAATTAAAGCATTATTTATTGATTGTTGAAAGTGTATAATATCAAAGAGGGTGCCACTAGGGGTAGAAGGGTATCATGCTATCATGGGGGTAATTAAGTACTAAATACAAGCTGCCGGCTAATGCAAAGCAGTGGTGGTTGTATAGCAGCATTGTATTTGGATAACCTAATAGAACTCCGATCCAATGCAATATTTTGTTTCACTGGAAATTCAACGATAGTGGCGTTATCTATTGGGGAAACGACGGAAGCTGTATGAAACACCAATGCTACCAATGATTTCTCCCTAGCACTACCTCGCGGCGCGATCATGTACCATGATCATGTATCATGTTTTCGCGACAACCTTTGTTTCGGCACACAGCCCCCGTATGGATGCAAGATCTATTTATTATTCATGATCTATGAGGGCAGTGAGGCGCGAGTGACAACCCTGTGACATCATAGCGTAGAACAGCTGGCAGCACGTATCGAGACGGAGTGGCTGAGCCCTTATACTAGCGATTCTCACCGGCCCTGCATTGTTTCAAGTAGGCCTACGTTATAAGTAATAACTGCTTCTTTGCATCCCTTCGAATGATGTAAAGAGGCAGTTACCTCACTTGTAATCGGTTTTTAATAAATTACGTTTGCTCAATATACTAATTATTTTTTACTTTTTAGTTTCAGCATTTTGTTGTTTTTGTTTTTTTGAAGTTGGTTTATTTTTTTTCAAAAATTTATTATTTTTTGATTTTTAGAGCGATGCGCAGATTAAAGAAAACTTTTATTTCCTAAAAGGTGTTTATGAATTTATATTTACTGTATAATGCAATTTAAGTAGTACGCTTTTTTTTAATTATTTTTTTATTATTTTATTAAAAAAGTTATAAAAACAGGTAAAAAGCTATAACGACTGGTATAAAAATGTTTCACTTATTTACCTGAACTAAGTCTTTTACGACATTTATACAATTTTTTACTTATTTACATGAAGGATATTGGTGTGACAGAAAAACAAGTTTCTCTTATATTTACCTGACCGAAGACAAGTACAACAGCAAAACAAAATTTGGTATGACAAAAATATAAACATCTGTTCCTTATTTACATGACCGAAGCCGGCTACGACAGCTGCAATAAGTTTTCCTTATTTAACTGACCGAAGTCGGGCACGACAGCTATACAAAGTTTTACTTATTTACCTGAACTATGCCTGGTACGACAGCTAAAAATAAAAGTGTTTCTTATTTACTTGACCGAATCCTAGTACGGGTGCTATAAAAAAGGTTCACTTATTTACCTAAACTAAGTATGGTATGACATCTATAAATTATTTAACTTATGTATGTCAAATATAACCATCTGTTTCTTATTTACACGACCGAAGCCGAGTACGACAGCTGTAATAAGTTTTCCTTATTTACCTGACTGAAGACGGGTACAGCAGCTATAAAACAATTGGTATGACAAATATAAATATCTGTTCCTTATTTACATGACCGAAGCCGGGTACGACAGCTATAATAAGTTTTCCTTATTTACCTGACTGAAGCCGGGCACAACAGCTTTAAAAAGTTTTACTTATTTACTTGAACTAGCCTGGTACGACAGCTAAAAAAATGTGTTCCTTGTTAACCTGACCGAATCCTGGTACGACAGCTATAAAAAAGTTTCACTTATTTAATTGAACTAAGCCGGGTGCGACAGCTGTAACAAGTTTTCCTTATTTATCTGACCGAAGTCGGGTACGACTGTTATAAAAAGTTTTACGTACTTATTTACCTGAACTAAGCTGGTATGACAGCTATAAACCAGTAATATATTACACTAGAGAAAAATTGAATGGATTCGTGTCGTGAAATATTTGTGACGATTCATGACTTGAGATTTCATTTAGATACCCACGCAAAAAAATATCAATGGGTCAACAGAAGTTTTAACTTCAAAAAGATTTATCGAAATCGGTTAATTAATTCCGGAATATCGCTGGATAAACATAATAATTCGACCACGCAGCTGAACCGCTGACATGAGTTGAGCAAATTTCCAAAATTAAGTTTATAGGCCCATGTTTTAGGGTTTCAACCAACAATTTGGGAAATAGTAGGTCTATTCACGACGGTGTTGAATAGCTGCAAAATGCTTCACAAGCCATTCCGCATATTGGGAGTATCTTCAATACACAAAGCATTGCGTGTATGCAGAATGTGTTATGAGATATAAAACAAACAATATTTATGGTTTCAGGAGTTGTTTCAACCCTTAAATGCGAAATATTTCAAAATACTTTCTAATTTCAAATCTAAGGCCCATGAGCAATAGGCTTATGTGTACCAAATTCGATGTTCCTAGGCCATATGGTTTTTGAGATATAAAACAAACAATATTGATGTTTTCAGGGGTTGTTTCAACCCTTAAACGCGAAATATTTTAAAATCCTTTCTTAGTGTGGCTCTAGCACCTATGAGTAATAAAATTTGTGTACCAAATTCCACGTTCCTAGGCGGTATGGTTTTTGAGATATAAAACAAACAATATTGATGGTTTCAAGGGTTGTTTCAACCCTTAAACGCGAAATATTTTAAAATTATTTCTTAGTGCAAATCTAAGGCCTATGAGCAATATGTGTACCAAATTCCACATTCCTAGGCCAAATGGTTTTTGAGATATAAAACAAACAATATTTATGGTTTAGGGATTGTTTCAACCCTTAAACGCTAAATATTAAAAAATTCTTTCTTAGTGCAAATGTAAGGCCTATGAGCAATATGTGTACCAAATTTCACATCCCTAGGCCATATGGTTTTTGAGATATAAAACAAACAATATTTATAGTTTTAGGGGTTGTTTCAACCCTTAAACGCGAAATATTTTAAAATACTTTCTCAGTACGCCTCTAGAGCCTATGAGCAATATGTGTACCAAATTTCACATTCCTAGGAGGTATGGTTTTCGAGATACTGTGATGAGTGAGTCAGTGGTATTGCAGATTTATTTACTGTATATAGATTCTAATTGAAAATTCAAATTTTCCGCCAAAATGACGTACTTTATTGACAAATAATAGCTAAGTTCTGGGCCGATTTTTTAAAAACTGGAGTGGGACCACCTGAGGATGATCCTCTTTCATTAAAATTTTTTTTTATAGAAATCGGTTCATTAGTTTCGGATGGACAAACATAAAAAAAAGCATATAAACAGGTCGAATTGAGAACCTCCTCCTTTTTAGCGAATTTCCATAGGAAAAATGATCTATGCAGTGGCCCTTATGGTGAGACCCAAGGTCGGGAGTAGCAAATGAGCATCGATCATGGTCCCCAGAACACGTTTTGGGGTGTCATTAAAATTCATATATATATATATATGTGTTCGCACTCTAGAGGCCGCATTTTAAGTCCGATTTGGTTCAAATTTGGTACACAAATTGGTTGTCTACGTCGCTGGACGAGTTCGTTAGCCAAAAAAATCCAACAACCGGAAGTACGTTTTTTGACCGGAAGTAACTATTTTTTGAGATTTTTACTACGAGAATGAACATTTTTAGAGTTTTTTCTTAAAATATAAATGTAGGATGTTATTCTGCACATTTTGTTTTTTTACGCGACCTCATAGCTCGCTTGGTTCCCCCAAAATCGACCAAAACGTAAAATACCATAAAAGTACCCGGTTCAAAGCCAAGTGGTGCAAACTCGCGAGGCCAATAGGAGGAAACAAATTCTACTAATATAATATATCGTACATACAGACAGCTGTTCAACGCCTTCGTGAGTAGACCTATTCCCCAAATTGTTGGTTGAAACCCTAAAACATAGGCATATAAACTTAATTTGGAAATTTGCTAAACTCACGTCAGCGGTCCAGCTGCGTGGTCGAATTATTTTAAAATTATTGTAGTTCAATTTTTGCTGTAAAATAAAATCAGTACCGTAGATTTAGTTGAAATTTAATATGGTGTGTTTGTTGTATTATTTTTTATGTTGTAATACTCTGCAGGTCTGATCAAAATGGTCGAGACAGTTTAAGATATTTAAATAGCGCGTTGACGATCTGAAAGGCAGTACCGAAGGGCGGCTTGGTTGATATAATAATGTGTTGTGTGTTGGCTATACAATTTGAATAATTTTACTGTATTAATGTTTTTTTAACTAAGCTTTTAATTATCTTTATTTGATAAGTGTTGCTAATTTAATTATTGTGAGTATACATGCAATATTCATTAATTTAAACATAATTTAATATTAATAGATTGATAATGACATGCACCTCTCGACTGTAACAAGATTGTAGTCTGCTAGCCAAAATATAACCTGTTGACTACAAAATATGAAAAGAGTTTCAGTCGTACACAATCAAAAATAACCAACTGCAGTAATTAATTTTGGGCAATGAGGAATCTGTAAATTATTTTGAAAAGTAATTTAACAAATTATATTAAATTACAAAATTAAAGCTTACTTGCAATTTTTTATAAAGGAGCTTCACTAGTCCTAGTTTATCACATGTTAATACTAGGCCTACTATATCAATAACCTAGCTAATATAAATCTTATTGCCTCCAATATAGGTTTTTATTGTCATAAGTATGTTTTTTTTACAGTATGTAATTTAATATTAAATTACAAATTGTAAAGTTATCCATGAAAGCCTAGGCTTAGCCTAGTTTATAGGCTAGCCTATATAAAATATTTTTGTAACTTTGTTCGATCTTTTAGAATACCACTACTTGTTAGCATCAGTTAAAGTAATTTTTTTAAGATAATAAGAAATGATACCAACTTATATATATTATGTTGTTTACAAACTGGAAACTTGCTGAGACTAAAAACTGTAAGTTAGTTTAGATCTGATTTTTTAAGTTGCAAATTAGCCTGTGATAAAAGAAGTTAGGCCAAAATGTATTGCCATATGTTTAGCTACAGAAAAAGATGTTCTAATAGTCCTAAAAATCATGATTAAAAACAAAAAAATGTTGTAAGTCAACCAACTACATTCGAATATGTTATCAATATAAGTCAATCATCAAATTAATAATTACCTGAAAATATGAGTTGACCGAAAAATACATTATTTTATCAACACATTAACCCTCAATGTGTTTGCAAGGCTCAGGTGTGTGACACATTTGTACCCATTCTAAATGTCCCACGATGCATTACTTGAAAGGCAGATTAATCAGTTGTCGACTGACTAGGCCTATAAAATCTGGGGTAAGTGCCGAAAAGGAAGTTTTGAGAAAAACAGAAAAACTTCCTAAAAACTACCGTTTTCATTATTTATTTTCTGATGTAGCCGTAAAAGGTGTCAAAAATATTCTACAAACATTTCTCAAAGTTAAATTAAGAAATAAAATTTATCATTTTTAATAATAAATTTTTACCTGTAAAAAATAAGAAAAGGGCTACGGGCCAACTTTTGTACCGTAAATACCGGGCTAAGTGCACTACTCAAATCTATAAAAAGAGGGCTAACTGTTTAAAATAAAGCGCAATCTTGTGGCAATTCTTTGAACTACTTTCCGATTGAAAAATAGATAGCCCGGTTTTTACTGAGTAGTATTAGGCACATAGCCTACATTTTGACATTAAAAAGAATTTATTTTTGGCACAGTTGATTGATGGACATAGAACAATAATTTTTTTAAATTGATTCAGAAAAACACGAATTATAAAACTAATGTAAACACAATGATGTGGTAAACTTTTTGAAAATTTTGCCCTTCAGGTTGACCAGATGTCAGTAACAAACTCCCGTTTAAGTTAGCAGTGTTGTTGTGACAATGTCAAGTGATTATGTTTGAGTAATTATAGGCTAATCGAGACATTTTGTATAAAAGTGGTGATAGTGATAATAAAGGCAGTAAATATCCCACCAGATGAAGATTTATTAAAATGAAAAACAAAATACTGAAATTAAAATGAAGAATCCGACTACATTGGAGTAAATAATTTGTGTAAATGATTTAAAAGTTTAAGTTTTGTCCTAATTTTTTGTGTAGTAGCAGTTGCAATGAACCTTATATGTTTGAAAAGTTCATTAAATTTGGAATAAAATGGCTATTTTGGTTTTTATTTTTAGTACAGTATTATGAAATTTAGTGTCATAGCTGATATCAAGAGTAAAAGAAATTTCAACAAATTGTGTTTCGATGTCATTTTTTGGGGTTAGTAGTATTCCATTTAATATTTTATTTCTTTATTCTACAAGTCTTTGATTTCATTGATATCTATAATAGGTACATGATGTTTACAAGGATTTTACTATTTTTTTAAGTATGCTAAGGACAAAAGTCCCCAGGTTAATGGGCTCAAAAAGATGTCTTAAAAATAAATTGGGAAATTTAATTTTGCTGATAACAAACAGTAGCAAATTTAAAGAAAAATCATGTATGGTATTTTAATTACATTTTAACTCTTGGTTAAAAGTTAAAGGTCATTGAATTTAAAAAGGTTTTGCCTTTATTAATATAGTCTATAGGTCTATTATTATATATATATATATAGGGGTCAATATATATTTTTTTAAATGAAATTTCTATGAATTTGTGCTACTTTTTGGGTGGTTATACCTAAGCTGTGTAAAATGTAATCTATTTGTGGAACAACGTTGTCCCCTGCAAAAATATCAGCCGTAGGTCGAATAGTAAATTTACGTCCAAGGAAGATATATTAACCTTACTAGAATAACATTATTATGTACACCTAACTGCAAAGTAAATCACTAAGCTTTAGAAAGGACTTATAGAAGTCCCAGTCTACATTATATTTTTGCAAACTTATGAATCAATTATAAATTGAAAATCATATAATTAAAGAAGAAAACATGATTTGTCAGATTTTTTGACAATCTCTTTTTTCTAGAAATATTTTATTTATGATCTGTTGTAATAAAAAGTCTATCTAATAATAAACCTATAGGCCTGTAATAGCCCTAAGTTAATGGTTGAGGTTTGGCCAAACAATTTTATTATATAGCTAATTATGATAACCTATTATTGTTTATTAAAAATACATTAGGCATTTTGTTTACAAATAGTCTTGTTTATACTTGACATTAAGAGATGGCCTACACTTTATTGTTTATTGTGATATAGTAAGGAACCACACATGATGATAGGCATCTTATTTACTTAAGATAATTTTGTATTTTTGTTTTTCTCTAATAAATAAGTTAATTGGAACATGATAACAAAATTCTAATTGAATGTTAAGAAATATAAATGTGTTTGTTGGTGATTTAGATATAAATCCTTATGTCAGAGTGACTTTTTGTTTTTACAATTTTATTGAAACAGTATTTTATATTCCACATAGGCGTAACCCCCCCCCCCCCCCCGCAAAAAAATATTTCACACTTTGTTTATATTAAATTACACTCTTAAGAGTAACTTGTTTTCAACACTTATATAAATGTCAAGCTACAATAAATTATCAATATATTGCTGACATTAGCTTCGGTCGAACTGGGCACCATATTGTCCACGATTTTCACTTGTAATTTATTTACATTAACCCTTGCTGAGGAAGCGAGTAAGCAAATTAGAAATAATAAAATAGTTAATGCCTACAGTCATAATTTTGTTAGTAATGTGAAAAAAATAAAATCTGTTTTATTGGCCATAAATGCAAAGAAAGGAATGGAAAGATAAATGTATTCTAACGGGTAAACATGGACAAATTTCATTAATATTTTTGTATTAGCTGCACGTCATAAAATATGTACATGATTACCTACATAAAATATCAATAATTAATAATTTAATAATTATAATAATAATTTAAATATCATCAATATATAAATTTATTACATACGGTACAAAAAAACTGTATTTTAAATAGTCTCTCACTAAAAGGTTTCTTTTGAAAGTTAATGGTTTAAGCACTTGCAGAAAACCCGTGCCATCTTTTAACTTTATTTAAAAAATTTTACTTTATTGCCAATTTTATTTATAAAATGTATCTTAAACTGAGTAAATATCAATGGAAACAGTGAGTTCAGAATTTTATCTCTGTTGGTGTTCAGTCTCTGCCTGTCCAAACTTAAAATAAGCGCAACACTAATGGAGAATAGTCAGCCCGGTTGGTTGCCGCGAAATCGAGCTTAGAGCGACCGCCAATAGGCTGCGCTGGTTGAAAATTTCCACCCGTCTCTCTCGCTGATTCATTATCTGTCTTACTCACACCTTTGCCGCACCAACGAAAGTAGCGCTCTCGCTACCTAGCGGCGGCCGCGCTACAATTGCCAGATTCAAATATAACTAGGCTGAATCTAAAACATGGACAGTGCGCTTCTTATAAGTTCTGTATTCATTACCAAGTGTTACCTTGTATAATTCAATTTCACACTAACATTACTTTTCATTTTTCCATTAACAAAGTAACGTTGCAGAGCAGGATAGTTTAACATAGTAAACGTGTTCCATGTTACAGTTTTAATTTTTAGTTAGATAGTTTAATCCACCAGAAGATAGTTACCGGTACAACTTTTAAGTTTCAGTTCCCTATCTTCTCCTTGTATTTTATTATTCCTGGTGGCTTGTAGTGAATAGATAAGAAAAGGTGGAAATGTTGTTAGTTAAATACAAATGTTGATATGTTGATCAGCTGCAATTTTACAATTCAGGTTCTCCCATTCAAACAATAATCAGCTGAGCGAAACATGTAATCAACTTCTATAAAAGGGAGTGTACGTTCGTATGTATATACGTAATATGTACCTGAGTAAGAAAGTAACATAATAGGCCTATATAAAAACTGATTTCACCCATCTTCTGTCATCACAGTTTATACTTTAGGGTTATGTTTACAACTTCAACCAACATTATAATTTCTTGTGAAGTTGATTTTTTTTAATATGAGTTGTAGAACTATTGTATGCTATAATACGTTATAAGATTTGCTTTGAGGTTATAAACTGTATATATAAAATAAATACAACCTTTTTATCATCAAAATATTCGTTTATACAAATTTAAATAATTCAATCACGCAGCTGAACCATTAACGTGAGTTGAGCAAATTTCCAAATTTAATTTTATAGGCATATGTTTTAGGGTTTCAACCAACAATTTGGGAAATGGGTCTACTCTCGACGGTGCTGAATAGCTCCCTGATTGTACAAAATACATTAGTAGAATTTGTTTTTACACCTAAGGCTCTAGCTTTGTTCCACTCACAGAGTCGACCATGCGGCCTCAGGTTTGCTTCGCTCGCAACGTACAAACTCAGCCGTCGGCCTCGGATTAGAAGATGCCAAAATCCACCACGTGGATTATTTGAACCGGGTACTTTTATGGTATTTTACGTTTTGATCGATTTTGGGGGAACCAAGCGAGCTATAAGGTCACGTAAAAAAAACAAAATATGCAGAATAATATCCTACATTTATTTTTTTAAGAAAAAACTCTAAAAATGTTCCATTCTTGTAGGAAAAACATAAAAAAATAGTTACTTCCGGTCAAAAAACGTGCTTCCGGTTGTTGGATTTTTTTGGCTATTGAACTCATCATGTAGACAACCAACATGTGTACCAAATTTTGACCAAATCAGAGTTAAAATGTGGCCGCTAAAGTGAACACATATGTGTGCTCATTTACTACTCTCGACCGTAGGTCTTACCATAAGAGTCACTGCAATAGCTCATCTTTCCTATGGAATTTCGCTAATAAGAGGTGCCTATTCGTTTAACTTTGGAAGCATTTGTACATCTTTGTAAACTTATCTTTGTAAACTAAACATATTCGATTATTAATTTCTTCACAATATAATAGCTTCTAAATCATTTGATCTATCAATATGAAATAAAAGCAATTAAAAGATAATATTTTTATCTTTCTTTAAATATGTAATAACGTACATAAATACAAAGTTTTAACAAATAGGCCTATAGTTGTACACATTGACCGAGTTAAAAAATCCCTGTCAGCATAGGTAGGTATGCCTTAATAAAGTCTGTTGATTTTAAATAGGCCTAAAGTATTTTTTTAAATGATGAGTTTCTGATGTGTATCTAATTAATTAATCTGTCTGTGATTTTTCACGGGGCTTACTAGTATTGATATAATTTGTCAGTATTGATAGTTTACTGTGACAGACAGAACTTTTCACTTTTAGATACAGAACTATAAGAAAATAAATTAAAGTAAATGGTCTAAAAGAGGAAGAGGGGTTAGAATATCAATTTTATTAAGTAAATACATTGTGAATAAATTTGTTTATTCTTACATTGTTTTCGTTTTATATTTTCTTATCAATATCTTGATATTTTACCTCCAAATTTAATTTATTATTAGGCTATCAACAAATTTAGATCAGTCAAAGAATTATAAAATACACTTTGAGCTTGACGGGTGAGAAGGAATTTATATTTAAAAAAATAAAAATAACACTATTCTCACTCTTATACGTTTATTACCAAACGCGTTTCAACGACAAAGTCGTCATCCTCAGTGGTACTAAACGGAATAATCTAGACGCTTGGGAAACTTTATATATTAATAAAAATAAAGACATAATAGTGAACAACGAGTTAGGCCCAATACAGAACTCTGTATTAATTTAGATTAACCAAATACAAAATTTACTTTATATTTAATATTCTATGAACTTTGTATTCTACTTTATTTAATCTTATTGCATTGTTTTCTCATATTTATGTATTTATTTATATTAATATTTTTATTTATTTATTTATTATTATGTTTTTTTTTTTTTTTTTTTTTTATTATTTGAATTGTATTACTATTATTATTTTCCATATCAATGTCAATTTAAGTAAAATAACATATTGTATTCTTATTTTAATCATTAATGTAATTGTAACATTTAAGGTTTATTGTCTATTTAAGGTCCCTTGTACGCCATTGGCTGTTTAGAAACTAAGACACGCCCACTCTTGTAGAGGGGTATAAATATATGCCATAGACTTAGAAGTAATTAGTTATAATCTGTAAGTTGTAGCTCATATACCACTGAGGATGACGACTTTGTCGTTGAAACGCGTTTGGTAATAAACGTATAAGAGTGAGAATAGTGTTATTTTTATTTTTTTAAACAGTCAAAGAATGTAAAGGAGTTTATCTCACACACAGGCACACACACGTAAAAAAACCTCATTCTTTGTTTTCTATGAGGTTTTTTTTATAAAAAAAGTTGAAACCAAAAATTGAAAAAAAATTTAATTCATACAAGTACAACTTTAACTGAAAATAATTTGAAATGTGTGTTACCTTTGTATTGCAATGAAATTAATTAAGTAATCACTACGGTAAGTGAAAAAAGTTATGAAATCTCAAATACTTTGTGCCAAGAAATTCTTTACGTAACCAAATGCTTTGTGCCAAGAGATTCTTTATGTTATGTAACCAAATGCTTTGTATTTCTTAGCGACAAGTAATTTTTAATCTAGAACACACACAAGTTGAGTGGCTTAAAAAACACCAATTAATATTTACTAGATTTTTTTGCATGACTAATATTGTAGGCCTATGTGGTTGACTTATATAATTGACTCCAATCAAGTTTAATGAATGTTAGCATATTATACTAACAACACAACCTTCTAAAAACTTAATCTAACTTCACTTTACTGTGAACTCTATCCAAATGAGTATAATTTCAATAACCTTGGTTGAATCTGAAATTTAATATTGTTTGAAACAATGAAGACTTTAAAATTCATAATGGGCAACTTGCAAATGACTTGTCTTCTTTTGTGAAGCAGGAAATCTTAAACCATATAATAATTCATGCGTCAAAGTAGTCAATGTTCAATTCTGTATTCAAAGTAATTACCGGTATATGTAGGCAATTTTTAACATATCTTTGTTGGGTTCATTTTCAATTTATCATTTGTAGAAGAATTTCAGTGTTATGCACATAACAAATGTGAATATTTTCGTTTTGAATTTTTTAAGAATAACATTTTTTATGTAGAATTTTAACTTTAAGCTCCAAAGAATTTGGTACAATTTGGCACTTGGATGTAGGCTAATCTGTGATGTTTGTTACATTTTTTGGAAAAATTTAAGAATAGGGCTACTAAGCATAAAATCTAATAAAACCTCTTGATTTTAACAGCATACATCTCATTTTGGTTTGTTAAATTTCGTTAATAAATGTATTGATCGTAATTCCCACAAAAACAGATTTCACATTGTAGTTTACTCAGTTTTCAAATTCATTTTGGTTTGTTAAATTTCGTTACTAAATGTTTTGTTCGTCCCACAAAAATATAGACTTCACATTGGAGTTTACACAATTTTCTACAAATAAAATATTCAAAGAAACAGTGTATTTGTACTAAAATTCTGTTTTAAAATACTCAGGAAAAAATACAAAAATGTATGTTCTGCAATATGTTTAACAAAGTGTTATTGCCTTAGATAATCTTCCAGGATGACATTCACTAAACTTGCTAAACACTCGTACACAAATTTACAACACAATTCTACATATGGGTAAAAAAAGTTCATATAAACACAAACCCGAAAACGCTTCATTTTCTAGATATCATCTGCCATTTTGTTTTTTTTTACAAACTAATTCTTATTTACAGAATGGTTCGACTGATTGAGTTCAAACTTGGCATGACGTTTAACCTAACAATGATATATCTCAAGAAAAATAAGGGATTAAATCCAATCATGAGTTTCAAAATGGCGGCTGTTTGTGTTTGAAAATTTCAAGCCTAAATTACTCAAAAACCGTACATTTTTTTAAAAAATGTCAAGACACCTTTTTTGTAGCCCTTTCGATTCCCTTTCGGATGGTGTAACTGTCAAAACAATCGAATGAAGGATAATAGTTAAGTTATATGTAATAATTGGTTTATTCAACCCGACATCCTATACACACATAGTAAACACAGCAATATTGTATGTAGGCCTACATTTGCTGTCATTATCTTTAGCTTAGATATTATCCTTCATCCGATTGTTTTGACAGTTACACCATCCGAAAGGGATTCAAAAGCGCTACAAAAAAGATGTCGTGACATTTTTTGTTAAAATGTACGGTTTTTTTAATAATTTAGGTTTGAAATTTTTAAACAGCCGTCATTTTGAAACTCATGATTGGATTTAATCGCTTATTTTTCTTGCCAAGTTTGAACTCAATCAGTCACACCGTTCTCTAGATAAGAATTATTTTGTACAAACAACAAAATGGCGGATATCTAGAAAACGAAGCGTTTTCGGTTCTGTGTTTATGTGAACTTTTTTTCTTATTTTGACCCATAGAACCATTCACCGAAGTTTGGCACTTTACTTATGAGACACCCTGTATACTGTTATAATATTGAGAGCAGTGTGGCTATGTGGTTGTCCAGTCTGCTACTGGTGGAACCTCCAACATAGTTATATAGATTCGAACCTAGTTAGGAGCAGCTATATGATGGTCCCCCATCTTCATGTAGATGTACATGTAATGTAAATAAAGGAAAGATGTTAAGAAAAAAATAAAAAAGCTTATAATGTTCAAATTTATAAAAAAAAAGACTTTATGGGAACATGTTAAGCCGTCTGAGTCCAATAGTTTAATTTGACACATGGCGCAAATTTAAAAAATATTGAGTAATTTCTAAAATTTAACACTATAACAGTAAAGTTTTGAATTGTTGTGCAAGTATGTTTGTGATTTAGAAGTATTGAATGTCAGCCTGAATATGCCAAAATATATTGTATGAAACTAATTAATTTTGGATTTCTGTATACATGTAGGCCTACCATACTGTAGGCCTATAACCATTTGTAGCAATAATTGTTTACATAACAAAAGTTAAATGCCCTGCATTTTATCTTCTTTTCTCGGTTAGTTATGAATGGAGTATTTTTATTGGATCTTTGACAGCATTTTATCATGACCCTTGTTAGTGAACTTGATAGTAACTATGGCGCTGCATGGATAGACTTTGAGCTATCTGTGAAGTGTTTAAAACACGACCGTCCGACCACATTCTGTACAGTCTTAGGATACATTCGTTCGGAGGTGTACTGAGGTTGGGAACGGTTACTTCTTTGGTCCGGGTTGAATCTCTCCTTTAAAAATGGTTTTCATCAAGACACACTTGGAGCAGGGGTAAGTCAGATGAACTGAAACATTTAATTATTATGTTTTAAAAGATTATGAACAGGAGAAACATTGGTGTTGTAGGAAAATATTTATATTTAACAAATTTTGTAGAGCTAGTTAGCAAATTTCCATAAGAAAAATGAGCTATTGCAGTGACCCTTAGTCCTAAGGTCGGGAGTAGTAAATGAGCACCGATCATGGTCCCCAGAACACGTTTTGGGGTGTCACTAAATTTAATATATATATATATATGTTCGCATTCTAGCGGCCGCATTTTAAGTCCGATTTGGGTCAAATTTGGTACACAAGTTTTTTGTTTACGTCACTTGGACGAGTTCGTTAGCCAAAAAAATCCAGCAACTGGAAGTATGTTTTTTGACAAAAGTAACAATTTTTTGAGATAATACTTTTTTAGAGTTTTAACTAGAAAAATTAATGTAGGATATTATTCTGCACATTTTGTTTTTTTACACGACCTTATAGCTCGCTTGGTTCCCCCAAAATCGATCAAAAATTAAAATACCATAAAAGCACCCGGTTCAAATCATCTTATGATCCGAAGCCATCGGCCGATTTTCTACTCTGTGAGCAAAGCGAAGCAGTTCATAACCCAAGGCCGAAGGGTAAAATCGCAAAGTGAGTTTTTCCCCTGCGAGTAGAACGAAGGAGTGCGTAGTCGAAGCTGGAGGCTTAGGTGCAAACAAATTCTACTAATATATTTCATACACACAGATAGCTATTCAGCGCCTTCATGAGTAGATCAATTTTGGAAATTCGCTCAACTCACGTCAGCGGTTCAGAATTATTATATTGATAAAACTAATTTTAAAAATAACATTTTGGTTTAAACATATTTTGTTGAAACTCCTTTCTTAAATAATTATATAGGAATACTAAAGCATCTTTGGTTTGAAAACTAACAGGAATCAATTTGATTTTTATAGTTGCGTATAAACCCTTGTAGAATCACAAGTTTGTCTGGCAAAGTCCATTTTCTCCGTAATGGATAAAGGTATTAGATGGAAATGTGAACAGTTATAAACCATGGTAACTAGCTTATTTATCTCAAAAACTATTTTACTATGACTTTTGGGGCCAAAGTCGGTTTACGGTTACCTAAACTAGTTTTTTGAATTTTAAGTTTTCAAGATAACGTTCGTACTTTGCCCTTCACATGCATATAATGTCTTTGAAATATACTACTGATATCATGCTATAGTTCATTCACCGAGAGTTTAAAGCGCCTACCCCTATAATATTTATGGCCTGGGCAGACTGTGCCACACGCAGACCTACCTCAGGGACCGGTTCCCCCGTCAGGGTTGGCTAGAGAAGAGGAAGTTTGTTTACTAAGAATTACTGTGAATCATACGCAGAGTCGCCCGTCGCACACGTGATGTTCATTTTATTAATTGGCCCAGGCCCAAATCCCTAACATCAGCCATTCAATTTAAACTCTCAATAAATGAACTATAATCACAGTTTAGTTTGTTTTTAATTTATTTCTTGAAGTTATTTTGAAGAAAAAAGATTTCCCATGTCACTCGGAAGACAAAACTTTCATCTGCCAGATAAGTAATTTTATGGTGAGATGTAACAAATAAACTAAAGAATCGTAGGTACATCTGTTTCCTTAAATCTCTTGCCTAAGTTTAGTATTAGTGGTGAAATATAAAATTTGTTTTATAAAATAAAGATAGTTGTATTAAAAATTTAAATGTAATAAAAGCTTATACTTAAAGCCTGATTTCAATCTCTAAGCTTACACAGGTTTGACCAGTTTGTGGTTTTTTCAGTGTTCCAAACTATACTCATTGGTTCAACAAACATAAAGCAAGAATGTTAATATTGTGAGGGTGATTATCATAAATTTGATGTCTTTGATTTAAATTTAAATAAACTAATAAATTCATTTTCAGTTTCCAGATCACTATTTGATTAAAATAAAGTTTCTTACCTTGTTTCCGAAAGTGACAACCGAGGTCATCAAACATTAAAATTATTTCACATAACACATTTCACATTTAAAGTACGTTTTGGTGTATACCTTATGGCTACCGGACGGCCATAAGGTGTACACCGAAACTTATTTTAAATGAACTTTATGTGTGTTTTGCGAATTAATTTTAATGTTTGACGACATCGATTGGGTAATTTATTTATATATATATTGTGTCTGAAGATGAAAAAAAGGTAAGAAACTTTATTTTAAATTAACTGGAAAAGTATGAGTTAGACTTCCATACCAAAGGTTTCCAAACACTAGCTGCCCAAAAATGATCTTAATAACATGATGTATACTCTATATTATCATAGTTCAAATAAATTATATATCATAGTGCACATTATCGCCTTGTACCACCTCAATGGAAAACATATTTTTCTTCACATTTTCAGATTTAATTTAGTTTTCCTCTAAAGAATTTGAGTGCCTCTAAAATCCACAGATTTTTTAAAAGTATTAGCTGCTGTATTTTGTAGGTACATGAAAAGATAAGTTTTTTAAGGCGAACCTATTTTGTATAGTTTTTCACAAAATTTTGATTTTGTTCTTTTCCTAATTTAGTTTACGGTACTTTCAGATTTTTAGCAACGTTTTCAATATAATCTCTTGAGTATTATTATTACATCACAAAATTCTTGAAAAAATAGTTAATATCTTTAAATAAATTTATTTAAAACAATGACAGTTTGATGAAGTATATATTTTTGGGGCATCAAACTTTGGTCCCACAAATTCGTAGTAAAATTGTTTTGTGTTCTGATTATTGTCATGTATTTAAGTTAGTATGCTTTACGACTAATATTATGCAAATGTGTGATTTGATTTATCCGTTTCGGAGAAAATAGACTGTGATAGATAAAATGATTGATCCTATAAAGGTTCTTTTTTCAATTTAAGGATCAAAAACAAAAAACAAAATAAATATATAAAATGTTCTAAGTAGGCTACTTTAAAGTAATTTTAAATAACATAAGTCCAACTGTTAACATTTATAAAGTTTAAATTAAGTTTTGGTGTTTTAATTTTTATAATTATACTAAAAAATCATCCTAATTAAATTATTGCTCTATGGACTTGAAGTTATACTTCAATTTTATCTACCTAATGTGTACCGGTAAATTTATCTCTATACACAAAAACATCGTTCTATATTAACTATATTTTTGCTACCGATGTTACTGCATAACAGATTAAGAAGTATGAAAACATATTACTGGATAATGCTCAACCTTGGCCATTGAATCTTTTATCTTGCCACCGAGTAGACATGTTATTAACATTTGATCTTATCTTGTTATTATGCAATAATTCTTCTTTTCTTCTGCAATTATATAAGAAAACTTTTTTGTTCTTGAATTGTAAGGGAGAATACATTGAGCAGGGCATCTATTTTTTTAAATGTAATTAGTTTTTTTTCCCGGTTAAAAAAACGTGTGCATGGTTAAATTCAAATAGAGCAAATCATATATTTCTATTTGATTTTCTTTGCTTTAAATAGTTTCACAAAAAAAAAAATTATGGGTTTTATAAAACCAAGGTCTTTAGTTCGAGCAATTTTTATGAATATTACATTATATTGGGTGTCATAAAGTCCCTGGATCCATAACTTTTGTCAAGAAGGGTGTTATTACAGCTGCATAGGTAGTTGTGTTTTCAAATCCGGCCATCAATTCTGACTTGAGGTCTGGTCTGCAGCATTGTTTTTGAAAAAATTAAGCTCGACACAGACTTTTAATAAAGGTTCCAACTTCTGATGGGTACATCTCACCTTGGTACAACTTGGTCGCTGACTATACAGAAAAGTAGTTCCCAAATACCAATTGCAATGAGCAAAGCATCTTATATCTAGCTCTTGTCGTTCAAAAGTCGTTAGCCATTTTGGGACTTAATTACCGACACCGTGCATATCAATATTTAAGTAAAACAGACTTTGGTAAGATTGTATATAAATATACATGGTGTCTTTTTTAAATTGGCCACCATTGGTATCATGTAAACTATAAATCTGACCACAAACTTTAAATAGGGAACCTTTTCTTTTTTTTTATTGAGAAATTAAAAAATATTTGTAAATGGCCTCCATTTTCCAATATGGCGGACAACTATTGAATTTCTTATGAAACACTTTGTATTTTATGATGATTTTGGATTTTGCAAGTTATTTTGAATAAATTATTCTAAGTGTTTTTTTTTTTCTACACGATTAACCATTTAAAAGTTAGTGGGGTGTAAAGTTCTAAAAACAACCTAACTGAAGATATTTTTGTATGGAAACGTTTTGAACTAATGAAAACGGTCTTAACACTAATAAAACATTGTTTTGATAAACAAATAACTTTTTAAAATAAACAAATACAGTTTTTGTAAATTTTTTAAACCCATAATACAGATTAATTAAGTGACTAAACTACCAATTTGTCACACATGAAAAATGAAGTTGATAACAGATGTTCAATATCAGCTGTTGATTCTCATTGTTGCAAATTGTTGTTAATGAAAGCCCTCTGTTTATTAGGCTACAAGTTTTTATTAAAGAACAGTTTTTAAATGTTTTTATATTGGAAAATGGCGGACAACTTTTGAATTTTTTATGGAACACTCTATATTTTACGATGATTTTGGATTTGACTGAATTCTGAATCAGTACATTTAAGTGTTACACAAGAAATTCAAAAGTTGAACGCCATATTGGAAAATGACGGCTATTTACAAGTATTTTAACTACATATTTTTTTATTTCTCAAAAAACAAATACGTATTCCCCATTTAAATTTTGCTGGCAGATTTATAGTTTACAAGATACCAATGGTGGCCCATTTAAGAAAGACATACTGTGTATATTACATATAATATATATTACTATGATGAAGTACATCAGATTTTATTTGTTATTTATCAAGTATAAATTTTGAGAAAATACTCCAGTGAACATGTAACTGTCTGTAGTGCGGTATCTGGAAACGGGATCCTGGGCCCGGATCGAGGATTGTTGGTACATCTAGGATCTCTAACAAAATCCGGTGGTTGTTAATCAAGTACAATATGGGGAACATGTTATCATGCTTTTTGTTAGGGACTTAAAATGTTCTGCGGAGCTGGAACTCCCCTCTTAGAGACCAGTGGCAATTACCTGTATAATGAGAGAATCATTTTGGATGATTCATATCGGATGCAAATACCGTGTGATATCCCATAGAGTGGACATTTCATATCTTTCTAACTCCTCTGATCTGACATGGGATGCATACGTATGGTGTATCTTAAAAGAAACGGTTTTTAAACAACAACCACTGGTAAGCTGAGTGAGAAAATTATGCTTGCTCATTCGGATTTTGTGTGAAGTAAAATGATGATTATGTTAGATAACATTTCATTTTTGTTTCAGAATCATGGACAAAGATTCAGTTATAAATATATGGAAAATGGCGGACGCAGTTTCTTTTGACGTAGACTCGACAGTTATTCAAGAAGAGGGAATCGATGAACTGGCAAAGTTTTGTGGAAAAGGAAGCGAAGTTGAAGCCTTGTAAGTAAACAAATTGTCTTTGTGTTTTGGTCAAGTATGAAGTAGTTGAGTATACATGTAGTGATAGTGAATCAGACAGAGGCTATTACTAACATGCTGCTCATGGAATATTTTAATTAAATTTTAAGGTTATCTCATGCTGATCTAATAGGCCAGTCGGTAGGGGTAAATTTAGACCAAAAGTTCCAGTAATTTACAATACGGCTGATTTTTTTTATAAGTACCTTAAAGTATATAGATTAACATAAAAAAAGTTTACCAGTCTATCGATTAATCGATTATCTTTTTTTTTTCGATTATCCTTAATATTTCGAGCTGGGATGAAGATAGAGAAAATAAAAAATACCACCGTGTAGGGGAGGTATTTTTCAACAAAAAAGGTCATATGTATTTATTTCGTCTGAGCAATGGTTTGTCTGGAAAAAATTCGATAATGCAGGTATGTATTTTGCAGCAGGGGAAATCACTAAAAGCGGCCATCTTTTCATATATGAAGCGTTGGCTCATTCTAAATTGGCCGAATTTTAATATATCGAATTGAAACTTGGTTCATGAGTTAAAATATATATTTTAAACATTTATGCTGAGTCTCAGCTTGTTATCTTGAAAATTACCCGATCTAGGAGTCGATTTCGATTATCGATTTTAGGAGTACCGGATCCACGAACTAATTTCAATCTATTCCAGTTTCGTCAATTTTTGGAATATCAACATCAAATTTGTTTTACAAGTTGAGTACACTAGTATAAATATTCTTAGTAAGTATGAACGATTTTTTTCATGTTATTTTTAAAAACGTGGCGCTTGAAAATAGTCTTCTGTTTTACCTATCTCGTTTTAACTATAACACCTTAGGATTCAACGACTCCATTTTCGACATTTTTGAACATATTGATTTAAAAATTGGTACAGAAGTTAAAAACACAATTGTTTTTTGCTATACTTATTTTAAAAACTATATTTAAAAAATTGACTAATCTGCAGCCGATTAACTCAAGCGTTTTGATGAAAAATCTAAAAAGGTCTAAAATTATACTTTTTTAAGTTACTTGTGCTTTGAAAAGTAAATAATAAAAAAGGTTTATACTCCTTGATCTTGTTTGAATCTATATATTTAACTTTTAAAAAAACTTTCAGGTTGATATTTTGAAAATTTTCTAAACTGGAGCTGTTTAAAATGAATTGGTGGGTCCGGTACTCCTAAAATCGAGAAACCCATTGATAAGTCAAGTAGCTCTAGATCGGGTAATTTTCAAGATAACAAGCTGAGACTCAGCATAAATGTTTAAAATATATATTTTAACTCCTATGTCAAGTTTCAATTCGATATATTAAAATTCGGCCAATTTAGAATGAGCCAACGCTTCATATATGAATAAGATGTCCCCTTTTAGTGATTTCCCCTGCTGCAAAATACATACTTGCATTATCGATTTTTTTCCAGACAAACCATTGCTCGGACGAAATAAATACACATGACCTTTTTTGTTGAAAAATACCTCCCCTACACGGTGGTATTTTTTATTTTTCTCAATCTTCATCCTAGCTCGAAATATTAAGCATAATCGAAAAAAAATGATAATCGATTTTTTTTTTGTAGTAATGCTTATTTCTGAAAATCTATACCAAATGTATGGCAACTGATTAAAAAGTTCTATTCATTCATGTTTTTAGTTTTTCACCTGTTATAGCATTTTTTTTTTTAAATAATCACCTGACCTAATTAATTGTAAACTTGTAAAATAAGCTATACATTATTATTTGAACGTATATAATTAAAGATTAAAGAAAACCAATTTTAATCTAAAATTTGTTTAGTATAAATGAAGTTTTAAAGCATTTACCTGATTTATCAAGTCATTGAAAATGTATAAACCTTTATCGTTACTGTAAGTGATTTAAATTCAAATTAAATGATAATTTTAGTCAATATTATACTCTTAACCACTTAAGATTACAAGAATGTCTATGATAATGTTGAAATTATTTTATTGTAGTAGCCTAGATAGGTTCAGCTACAATACAGAACCAGCTGA
Source organism: Philaenus spumarius (assembly GCA_018207615.1). Classification (NCBI taxonomy): domain Eukaryota; kingdom Metazoa; phylum Arthropoda; class Insecta; order Hemiptera; family Aphrophoridae; genus Philaenus; species Philaenus spumarius. The sequence continues at coordinate 95,066 of JAGFPH010003447.1, forward strand.
AGGTCAACGTGTCGTTAATTTGGACACATGTCCTGAATTAATTTGTTGATCTCACGTTAATATTTCTTGGATCTTGTAGGAAATTGGAGGAGAATGGCTTATTTGTTAGGTCTTTTAACATTTAAGTAAGAATGTATTTAGTTACCATACAGATAATAAAACAAAGACTGGTTTACTTTCAATTTGCTTTTCTCTACTTCTGTTCTTATTGTAATTTAGAATTCTGTTGTTTTTAAAGTACAGTTTTTTATAAAGGCAGAATAAGAAGTTAAAACTACAATCTTTAGGCGATCAAAGATTTTAGTGAGTTATTTTTCCTTTCGAGTGAATTATTTAGGAGAAACATTTTCTGATCAACACTACATCCTTATTGAAAATCTCATTTTGGGTTCCATTTAGAAACATATCTTTTTAGGTTTCTGTATCATAAAAGAAAAACTGAACATTAAGGATCACTCTTTAGTCAGTCTGTTATAGTAACTAGTTCTCCTGGACGGTTAAAAGTATTTGACATAGATATAAAGTGTGCTAACATATAGCTACAAGGTCTGTCTAAAAGGTTCAGTGAATGGTATGATAAGAACAGAATGTATTGAATATAGCTTGCAATCCTTTTACTCTTCACAAAATAAACACACCCAAAAAGCATGAGGCGTATTCTTGCGAAGTTTCAAAAGCATCACGCCCCATGCTTTTTGGGGCATGATATGAAGAACATTTTTAGCCCCCCCCCCCCCCGGGCTTAACCAATACTGCAGCTGTTTTATGATACTACATTATTTAAACTTCACTAGAGAGCCTAGTTGTCGGGCGCACCTCAGCTGGTCTCGTCAGTCATGTCATGAGAAATGCTGCCTTAAAACAGTAATATGCACATCACACAAAGTGTTTTTTGTAGAACCACAACATTTCAGGATAAAACTTAAGAAAATTAGTAACATATTTAAAAACAGAACAATTCTTTCAAAGAGGTTATCCTTTTATCTAAATTAATCTTTGCTATACCAGCTGCAACAAGAGAGGAATGATTCTGCCCTTAAAAGGATTCACACTTTTAAAAGATGCACACACGAGTGGCTTAGCCTATGCTACCCGCTGTAAAAGAACTTTTGGAGTCCATAAAATAAGAGAAATAGAAGACTTTTATAGTACAGTCATTCAAAACAAGGAGGCTGGAGTCCATGTAGGCCTACAAGTAGCGTAAAGTGAGAATATTAGGTTAAAATAATAATTCTGTTGTTAAAATCACCTTTTGGCTTTAGTGTTAAATTCTGTTGTAAATAAGTGTAAAACAAAAAGTTATTGATATCTATACACAAATACACATTCAAAAATAGTCACAGAAAACTGTACACATTCTATGGTGTCTGAAAATATGTTTACATCCCTAAATTAAAAAAATATATATGGAACTTTCAGAATTGATCTCAATTGGATAATACTTGCTTAGTAGCTAGCGTAACAATTGATTTTTGAAAGAATAAACCATCACATTTGAGGAAAAAACCATATTGAAATTAAGTTAAATGGTAGTGACTGAATTTTTTAATTGATCATTTATTCCCAAGTTTTAGCAAATTTGTGTGATAAAATGTTGAAAGTGTAGCATCTTTTAATCAGTAAAGTTATACATCGGCGATTTAATCATTGAAATCTCTTACAACAAAAGCTACTATTTCAATGTCCATCAGACGTATTGATTATTCTTTAAATGGTTGTGAAAGTTTTGAATATATTACCATAACTTGACCACGATTGTAAGGCAAAATTATGGTTGTACTTTGCATCAATTTAGTAGGCTTACAATACTCGTGTTGTATAACTTACGCAATCAGGTTTATTAAAGGTCAAGATAAAAAGTATTACTAGATAATGACGTATTGTCTGGTACTTTCAGCTTATTTATCTTTTAATAAGTTTCATAAGAAATTTATTTTTTTTTTAAGTTTTAAGAAATATTTATTATCACTTGTTCTACATTTCTAAATGGAAAAATACAAACTTGAATGATTAAATAAATTTGAGTCGAGATTGTCCAACATTTAGCGAAAAGAGTGCCAATACGCAACTTTAAACTGGCATATATAAGATGGCCTAACCGATTGTTCCAATTACTATATAGGCCAGACAGAATGTCCCTTTCATGTTATACTTAAAGAGCACATCATAAACAATTGCCACTTACCTTAAAATTCAAACAACTTGGAAATTATGCATGTGTGTGAAAAAAAGTCGTTTGACAGCGTGGTGCAGTGGTTTCTTGAGTTACACACTATTAATGTATATAGGCCTGTAGTAAAGACATTAAGCAAAAAGAAAAACAGAAGCCTATTTAGACATGCACTTTGTTTCTGTTGATCTTAGTAGACATTTAAAATTGTGATCATTTAGAGAGTAGGACTAGGTGAGTTTGCAATTCGATTGTAAGAACGATTTTTCTCATCAGATAAGAATCAATTTGTCACTTAAATTATTGTTTTTAATCTATGTCTTCATTTTACTTGTGATTTATAAACAGAGGTACAGGCAGGGTTTAACTTTAGCCGGAGCACACCGGTTCTTTTTTATATGCGGGTATAAAGTTTATTTTTAAGCAGATTTGAATGTATTTCATTATTCATGAAGCATTAGTAGCACAAATATATAACTTGTGAAATAAAGTTTATTTCACGACTCAAATTTCTTTACTGTTTTTTTTTTTTCAATTTACTAGTAACTTAGGCCCGCTTGCAGGTACTGTACTGCTGGGTGGTCAGACGGCACTTATTTTGTTTTTATACAGATATTATGCTGACAGATGTTTGGCTAAATCGTAGTTTGCACTCTCACCACAAAATGTTCTTTGCACCTAAAAACAGTGTGTGAATTACTTTGTATAAGACTAGTTGGACCCTCTATTATGAGTATAAATCTGAAGGCCATGTAAAATCTTGGTTGTCGAAAGGGAGGCATTCGGCAATCAACACAAAATTAAAAGAAGGTTGCCAAAAACAATATAAAATTGACAAGTACGTTTTGTGAAAGTGTTTTTCATGAAGAATTCCTAAACATGGTTTCTTTCTTCATTTTATAAATTTGGATATATCATTCATTTGAAAAATGCCTAGTTGCAGTTAAAACATAAAATCATGAAATTTAACCTTATCGATTTATTAAATCTTTTATTCTTTAGTTAGATTGACACATTGTAAAAAGTGTTGCTTCTAAACATGCTCAGATACATTAAAAGCACTCCAATTTGAGTGAATTTTTCAAAAATTTCCCCAGACCCCCCCGGTATGTTAGAGCTGTGATACTTCTTAATTTAGAAACTAAGCCCTGGGTATAGGTTATTAATTTGTCAATTTTATTTTGAAAATTATTTTAGGACAAGTACTTCGATAATTGAGGTTTTTAAGCACAGGTTAAACTTCAAGCCAAGTTTGAACTCAATTTGACAAACCATTCTCTAGATATGAATTATTTTGTACAAAAAACAAAATGGTGGTTATTTGGAAAACTAAATGTTTTAGGACATATCTTCATAAGAACATTTTTCTTCCTTTTTGTATGAGGAATCATATTCCAAAGTCCTGAAAGGTTTTTTTCACACCCTGTATATAGAGATAAAAATAATATGTATTTGTTGTCATCTGACAGTTGTTGTAGACATTAAGTATTTTGGCAATTATTGATTACACAATTTCATCCTTACCCTTCTTAGAGTGTTTTCAGATCAAACGTTTGAAAATTCGACAATAAAAATAGTTCTTTTGTTTGTAAGGAATAAGATTAGACACTGACATATTTTTTACCATACTTATTTCGTAACTATTCTTATTTAAATCTGTATTTTTTGTGTGCACAGAACAAGAAATGCAATGCGAGGGTCGATGGACTTCCGAGATGCTCTAGCAGCAAGGTTAAGTATAATCAGGCCAGAGATGAGTCAGGTACGAGAGTTCATCCGTAGCAGACCTCCGCTGTTAACTCCAGGCATTAAGTAAGTAGAAATAGATTCTGGTTAAACTCCTGCAAAGGGTCTTTAACAAGTTAGATTTTGTAAATAATATATGCAACTTGATAGTTTACATTTTAACATTACTGTTATTTGTTTATATCATACCAAGTATCATCTTTGAACAGAATCGGAAATGTTATTTAAAAATGTTAAATAAAACATAATAATAAAATCTGAGGCTGAACATTTGTGATTAAAGAGAATCTGTAAAATAGACGTGACATTCCTTGAGCTAACACAATTAACATATGTAACAATTCAAAATATCCTTCCGTAATAATAATCAATCAAATGAATAAGAAATAAAGTCATTCTAAACTAAACATGCATGAGTGCGAGAGAGACAGAAAAACCTGCAACTGAAGTCCATTCATGTATAATCTGAACCAACGGCATCTAGCGGCCAGGATCGTAAACAAGAAATTAATAACATTGGAATACCCAACTTTCGACAACATTTTGTATAATTAAAATTATTTCCTGACCTTGTATCTATCTCTTTCCTACATCAAAATATATCTAAATCAATCGACCAATCCATAAAAATTATAATATCAGTCCAATAACTAAGCAATCGACCGAAATTTACATTTTAAATCCAACCGAAACTAGGCCGATCTAAAGAATCTAGGCCAAATCAGAAATCAAAATAATCAATCCCAACGAAACCAAGATTCAAATTAAAAAAGGAACACTACCGTCAGATAGAACGGAAAATTCTACATATAAAATGTCTTTATTAAAATCCCAGCAGAAGTACCATTGAACCAATATAATTAGTCCTTTGAATGTCAGATATCGCCTAAAACAGACGTACGACATATTTGTTAGGCTCCGCCCACGATCACGTGATTACCTGTATCTTCACGGAACCAAGTTTGAAATGCTGAATGTATAATTTTAGTTGTAAATATTAGATGTTAAAGAATAATTTGTACAAGGAGCTATTTTAGGTATTTTTATTTAATATTATATTTAATCAATTTCTCTTTCCTTTTATCATCATATTATTTGTAAAATTAAACTACCTCAAAATTTAATGAAAATTCCACAAAACAAACACTCAATATTTAAAAACACACAATTTAACATAACAATTAAATTCCCAGAAGATGTGAAATTTATCAGGCCTTATGTACCATTTCCTGAGGGCCTAAGGAAGCCAAATTGGATTGCAAGCATTTTCAGTGATTGTTGAGACTCCATAGGAAGCAGATGTACTACTAGACCTCTCCAAAATACGGCAAGATTTCAACCTACTACAGAAGTGATAATTAATTGTTCCTCGTTAAATAAATACCTTTTTTTTAGTTATATAGTGCAGTGAAATAAAAAAATAATAATTCTTCCAAAGACTACGCTCAAGAAGAGAACTTTATAAACTGGGTGAGACAAATCCAATTCATTAAACTAAATAATTGGTGGTACACTCCTTAAAACCACTTATTGATTCCCTTTTACAAAGTAAAAGAACTTCTGTATTTAAACCTCTAAAACCAATATAATCTGTATATAAACTGAATAAGAGAATTGGACTATCGATAATAATTTATAATTTCCTCAATATTACACACATACACACTTACACAGTTACAGCCTTTTATATATTGTACTTTGCCATTTCTAATTAAAATCTTTTATATGTAAATAAGTTTATTTGATAATTAATTTTGTTCATAAAACATTGGGAAGAGTCGGCACTGACCCCCTGAGATAAGAGTGCTACAATATTCAATCAATTCTGTAAAACAATTCAGAGATATTTGAGTTTGAGTTAACTTGTTAAATATAAACTGTATATATATTTTTTTGATCTTTAATCATAAATAAACAATTAATAACATTTGTAAACTTGTGTCCGCTGTTTAATTATTTATTAGATTGTTGAAATTAGAAGAAATTATCAAAAAAATTAGCCTACAGTATAATTTTGCTTTATTAAACAGTATATAAGGAGAGTTATTGCAAAATTGACGCCTAAAAAGTGAGGCAATTTTATTGAAAACTTAGTAGTATATTGTAATTTTGGCTCACAACATGAGGCATCTAATCAAAACCTAACATTGTGTTATTGCACATAACTGAAAAATAAATTATGATAAGTGAACAATTGATAACAATAATATTCAAGCCAATCAGGTGGACTTAATAAATACAAGTAAAAGTTTATCTTGCAAATCTTTCACCTATAAATAAGACATGTTCTGTTTTTCCAGACAAGTAATCGACAGATTGCACCAAAGAAGTATTCCAGTTTACCTGATCTCAGGAGGGTTCCGTGGCCTCATTGGGCCCGTAGCTTTACTTCTTAACGTACCTTTGCAGAATATTTACGCTAACAAGTTAAAATTCTTTTTTAATGGTAAGTTCTATAAACCTGATAAGCATACAAATTCATAAATTAAAGTTTCAAAACCAACAACAAAGACAATAAACACTACTAGTATTTTTACAGTTTCAAACTAAAATAAGCGATTTTAACTTCACTATGGCAAATAATTTACTTTTAATGTCTGTTCAAAATCCAGATTATATATTCTTATTTATCACACTACATTTAAAACTTTCAGATTTTGATTTGGCTTTGTGTAAAATTTGAACTTTTAAAATTTAGTACAGTATGTTGTCATGAGTGATTGTTCAAAACCAAAGAGATTTTAAGGATTGTAAGAAAAATATGTATTGAAGTAAACTTGTGCGAGTTTGAATTGCTAAGCCAATCAAATACGAGAGTGATTCAAATATAAATGGTAGTTATAATGTTCACAGCAAGCAGTGTCGAGCTGTATGATGGAGTGGTGGGGTAGTAGTTGGTTTGTTACGGAAAGGGAACCGGTTTAGTTAGCTTCTCTGCTCTAATCTGTTCTCAATACAGCCAAGGGTGGACATGAGGTACCTTCGCCTGTTGCACGATGAATTATGATAAGGTTTTTATAATCATTATAAAAACCTTCAAACATTTTAACTCGTTTGAGAGCACAGTTTGGGGAAGCTTCACTGTCCCAGAACCTGTGTATACTTGGGCCACAGAATTTAAGGGTGGCCGGATAAGAGCAAGTCTCATAGATGACAGCATCCGTTCGGTTCGGGAGATTGTCAAAGGTGATCGCAGGTTAACTGTTGACGAAATCAGCATTGGTAGTGCTCGTACCATTATCGGTGAACATCTTGGGTTTAGAAAAATTTGTGGTTGAGGGTTCCGAGGCTGTTAACAAAAAATCAAAAGCAAGTCAGGTTGGAGATTTGTGGCAGACGTCTTTATCAATTCCGACAAGGAGAGGATTTTTTGAAGCGCATCATCACATGATGGACATGTGATGAGACTTGGGTTTGTTATTACACTCCAGAATCAAAAATGGCGAGTAAGGAGTGGCGGAGAAAGGATGGAGCCTGCCCAGTGAAAGCCAACCATCTTCAGTTGGAGAAGTTCTTGCGTTGGATTTTTACTACAGATTTTGTTTAAATCGATTTTCTTCATGATCGGTAAATGTATCATATTATTACCAATTGTTAGCATCAGCCAAAGCCTCCTACCGTAACAAAAGACGAGATACCTATCAGAGATGTCATCCTTTCCTATGACAAGGAGCAAATGCATTGGGAAACCCTCCACCTCCCCCCCTACAGTCTAGGTTTGGCCCCCTATGACAATTTTTTGTTTATGCCCTTAAAAGAATCACTTTGAGTATAGTATATTTTTATCTGCCATTTTTACTGCCAAAATTATATAACAGAACAATACACTAATTACTTTATTAAAAAATAATTTAACATAAAATCTCGCTCCTTTTGCACAACATAACACAAAATAGTGTATAAACATCATTTCAAAATGTTTGTTTTTTCTATTTACGCAGGTGAATATGCAGGGTTTGATGAATCGGAACCTACATCCAGGAACGGTGGTAAGGGTGAAGTGATTGCCTTCTTGAAGAGAAAATTTGGTTACAGTAACTTTGTACACATTGGCGATGGTTCAACAGATCTCGAAGCT
>JAGFPH010003447.1:120511-136187 GCA_018207615.1 Philaenus spumarius
CCCATCCTCGTAGAACCACCACCGTGCACTTCGAGCACACAGGATCCCCAGGTAAGAAAATAACTCAAAAAGATACCAAGTTAATATAATGTCCAACTTACCGTCGTATACGACGTAAGTTGTACGACGGTTTTTTTGGCTATTCAGCCATACCATGTTATCGGAGAACATCCTCCGTTGTCATGGGACACTTAACAAAAGCAGGTTCACAAACATTTAAATAAATTATTACAAAAAAACATATTTAATAAAACCATGTCTGGTGAGCCGTTTGTCTCGCACTGAACTGACTACTGACGAAGGAAAGTTGTAACATTATTTCAATTTATAACTCTAGTCACAATGGCGACAAACAAAATAAATGATCCCAAGTTAAATTATTAACAATAATTGTTGGAATTTTCAATTGTTTATTTTTAGAGTTGATACGTGTGATATCGTTGAAAATGTATGTATCAAATTCAATTGTCAATGATAGTTGCAGTTCAAAACACGATCTTTAAAATTATATTTTGCTATTGCGAGATTTCTTTTTCCCCCGATTTGTATACAAAACCTTTTCTCAGGCATAGGAACCAATGTGAGATTGGGATTTCTTGATTTTAACCACTTTAATATCAGTATCAAATTTAAAATCCATTGTTAAACTGTCATAATGGATTCAATTACAATGAAAGTTTTAAAGATTACTTTTGCTTGGCTGAACTAAATTTGTTTAAACTTTTTACTTTCTTCAGTCACTTCAAATAATATTCTAATCTTTAATTAGTATGTCTCAGTAATTTAGGGGTCATTGAGTTTTTATGTTACCTACAGTGTTCACTGACAGTATGAACTGATCTTTTATTTTGATAAAAAAATGCATCCACTAAAATATTACATAATGGTAGTTATTTTCAAATATCAATAAATAGCTAGTGGATACATAGTTCAAGTTAAAAAATTATAAATTAGTAAGGCACTCGCCTGGCATACCAGCATGAAAAAGTTTTATATTAGTAGTTGTGACAAAACATCTTGGTAAGAAACATTGACTAAAGAAAAATTTTTTTTTTGTTTCAGTTGCCTTCGTTATGTCATCAAAATCATTCTTGCTCTTCACACCTCCTTTATGGTGTAAATTTTCGGCCTTATTTTTTTTCTTTTTTGTTTCAAAATTATGGGGTGTAATACAGGCCGCGTCCGTCGTCAGACACGTGCACCCTGGAGTGCTGCGATACCCAGCATACTAAATGGCCTGGAAATGGGTTAATGCATAATAAATGGATCAATGATTGCTATTATGAGAATAAGCTAGTTATTCGACTTGAAGAATCTTCAGGAAAACCAAACTCAAAGAAAAGGAAACAAAACAAATATTAAAATATTTTGACGTAATTTTAACAGGGTACATGATCTAGTCAAAAGGAGATATGCAAACAATTTATCAAACATTATGAGTGTATAAACGAGCTTTACGAAATCGTTAAGAACACAGCCCATTTAAAAAGGAACAAACAGCTATTAAGTAGAAAAACAAGCCAGAAGTTATTAGCAATAGAGCAAGAAAATAATAGTTTTTTGTTCTCACACAAGAAAGTACATCTGCAACCCTAAGAAGGCAAGTGACCCGTCACAATCAATTAATGTATACTGTAAGCAAGTTACTGTAAATAATGACCTGCAAAATCAACAATGTATTAAATATTAACTGACAACAAAATGGCATATTTTTATTTGTATGGTTTAAGATTTATAAGATATATATTAAAATAGAATATAGGGATGGACATATTAAGAGGGCATTCTAACCCTTTGTGCTCGAAGAGCGTTTTCAAAAAAGTTCCTCTGGAGTCGTACGGCCAGTGGGAGTGGCTACGTCATTTTCTGTATCAGCTTGGAATTGTTTTCTCAGTATTGTTCCTCCCAGCTCGTATGGTCACTCAGAGTGCCCAATACAAAATCCCGCGAACACTCGCATGGCCACCGTGAGTGGACATAGCATTACGCATCTATGGAAACCTATTTCTTTTTACAAAATTACTAGCTGGCCCGACCCGGCTTTGCACGGATAGACAAATCAACCTGATACTAATAATTATCCCAAGTGTTTTAGTTCATTGTAAAAAAAAAAAAAAATGTTCATTGTAGGCCTAACCTAAAATTATATTCAGTTTTTGATCCAAATCAGTTGTTGATCAAAATCAGCTGTTTTAAGCTTTTCATACGAACAGCTGTTTTTTGTGCCCATGATAAAATCAAAAGAAATCTTTCTTCTTCTTCCTTAAGATTGACCTTCCATAAGATTAACATTGAAACTTTGAGGGCCACTGGGGCGTAGCCCTTATCACTAAGGGGTATGAAAAATAGATGTTAGCCGATTCTCAGACCTACTCAATATACTCACAAAATTTCATGAGAATCGGTCAAGCCGTTTCGGAGGAGTACGGGAACGAACATTGTGACACGAGAATTTTATATATAAGATATTATTTTCTGTGTAAAGTGCTGGAGTTTGTAGAGAAACTATTGAACTATGTGAACAATGCATGATTACTTTCCCTCCTTTTATAACAGCTGTGTCGAGTTCAATAATATAACCTGTATGTTTTCACTCAGTGACTAGTCGTTTTTAGTGTTGTGATATGTTTACTCCAAAAAGAAGTATTTCTGTCAGTTCTATAAAAGGCTGATTTTTTTGTAGTTTCTTCTATGACTAAAGTATAGATTGTTATGAAAAAAACATATATTTTTATTTTCAAGTATATGTTTTTAATTTTTATTTATTGAAAAAAATATAAATTTGTAACAAAAAACCGGAATAAACAAGAATTTTGGAAAAATTTTCAATGGGAAGACCTATATTTGTTGCTTGTTTTTTGTTGTCTATATCATTATAAACAAAATTAAGTGGTGTACACATGTTTTAGACACAATAATAAATTATAAAAAAATTATAATTGAAAAAAATTATAGTTTTTTGTAAAAAATGAGTTTTTATGAAAACAATTAGTTTTGACACCAACTTGTACAAAATTGCATCAACTATTTATTATATTGCTTAACAACAGTATTATGTAGCTCAAAACTAGTAAGAAAAGCTTTTTTCAAAACTGATTGGTAATATTTTAATCACTCAGGTTGAAACAAAATTTTTGTCGCCACTAACGTCATTTTGTAACATATTGCCGTCGTCTTCGTTCATTTAATTTCACAACAATCATTATTATAAAATGAACAATATTCAAAAATAAACTGTGAAATTACGCACGATAACCTAGTACAACATAACTAAACAACACTTAAGCTCACTAAAATGCTGCGTAGGAAGTAGGAACCAAACAATGGCGAGAGCAGACAGCTGTTTTCAGACCGGCCAAAGACGGCAAACATTACATTTTCTAAGATTTATTTACCACAGAAACTGAACTCAAATGGTCCTAAAAAAATTCCACAGATAGCAGGACATCTCAAACTTCCTGCGTCTGTTACTGCAATCAGTGCAATCAAATGCAATCAAAGAATGTTATCATAGCGAGTTCGGGGCTCGCCTGACATAGGAGTTCGTGCGGATAGTAGGGTACGGGGGCTGCCCTGACACTCGAGTGGAAAGGGTTAAGCATTTTATATATTGTAGTTTGTTATTTAAAGCGTGACTATTGGTTGTACCCCACTATGATTTTCATATGTTATTTATATAATATAAATATAACGTCTTTATGAGGTTTAAAATACTGAGCAATACTGTGTTTTCTATTTCAAATAAGTTATAGTAGTCATTAAACAGAGATTATTTATAAAATATTCATGTTTACTCCAACCTACTTACCAACATGTCAAGTGAATTCAACAAAACAATTCTGAGCTGGTGATACCGTCCAGCCAACATGGTAGCCAAGTACATGCCGACAAAAAGACGGCCACTCTCGGCGGCCATGCGACCTGAGAGGACTAAGTTCACGAGTTGTCTAAGAGTCGGGTGTGGCCACTAGTAGAGGTGGCCTTTCGAGCGCAAAGGGTTAAGGAAATACTAAACTTTTTAAAATGAGTTTTTTACTGTAGAAGAAATTGACTTTTATTATTATACAGTTCTAACAGAGACTTTCTAACTAAAAGTAAATGTTTAGTCGAAAAAATCCTATATCAGTAGAGCATCATCTAATTTTAGTCCTGCATTTTCCACTATGAAATATTTCCTCACTAATTATAAATAGTTAGTTTTTTGTTGCACTTTAGGTCTGTTCAATGTTAGGCCTAGCCTTAGTTAATTTTTTTTTTAATTTTCATTACACTAAGGCCGCTTTATTAGGTGCAGTGGGTCCCGGTGGTGGATCACACAAATCCCCTAATAATAATAATAATAATAATAATAAGGCCGCTTTAGCCGAGGGTAACCAGTGATGCTATTAGTAGGTGATTTGGTTGAGGGGCATCGTTTCAATTGAGACCTATTTAGCCGAGGGTAACTAGTGGCGCAACCTAGTAATTGATGACGCACAGCTGTTCAGCTCGGCAACTGCCCGGGTAACTTTTTGTTGTTGGGGTATTGTAGTAACTGCCTACTTCCAGTATCAAGTATATGACGATTAATGTATACAAGATTCATAAAATAATTCAAGAAACGGTATCAGGATTTCTTTGCCTTAAATAATAAATAATGTAATATTTCATTGTTATATTTAAAAGGACACTTTTTGGGTTTTTTGTTTGTTTTTAGGACACAACCCTATTGGTAGGGTTTCTGAAGTTTCTATTTCTGGAGATTCATAATGCCCTAGGACTTTTTCAGCCAGCATAGGGATTTGTTTTAGCTAGTCTTTCATATAATCCAACAACTCATAAAAAATGATTTAGACATACGAAAGTAGTTGACAAATTTATTGTCGACTTTACACAGGTTGTCAAATAATGTGAAATAATATATAAGCCTGTAGCCAGCCTAAAGACTAGAGGTGGATGTTTATGCACTATCCTAACCCTTTCTCTTTTCTTAGCAAAGTTGGTTTTTCATTATTTTTATGTCATTTTTTCAACTGAGCTGTTTTCTGCACTTTCCAAAAGTAACACAACCAGTGACTTGGCTTAGTCACCGGTGTCATCACTGGTTGCGAGTAACTTGTTACCCACGGCTAATAGAGGCCTATATCTCTTAAAATATAGCTTCTTAAATGTTTTTGACATTTTACCTGGAGTTTCTTAAACTGACGAATTAATTTTGAGAAAGGAGTTTGACCTTTACACGCAATGAAGAGAAATCGTTTTTTATCTATGGTAAACGTTGATTTTAAAGTAATAAGAGTGACAGAATGGTGTAAACCTGTTTGATATCTTCAGTCCAGGGCCGTCGAGAATGGGCCAACATCAGGCACCTGGATTTAAAAATAATTTAAAAATTGAAAACAATATGAAACATGAAACAAAATGAATAAATATGTTGATTTAACAGTAAATTTACTTTTTTTTCAATAATGGATTAGTTTTAAAATATTAGTATGAAACCCACAATATCTTGATATATTTAACTGTGTTCAAAATAAAAACAATTTCATCTGAAAGGAAAAATACTTAAGTGAAATTATAAAGTGTTACTTTTAAGTTATCCGGACAGATTAGTTTTTTTTTTGTTTTTTTGTGGGATTAAATGTGCGTGGTTGGCAGTAGTACTGTACCGTTTAATTTTAAAGAGTAAATACAAATCAAAAATACTAGCTGATCCATGTGAATATTTCGCAAGTTACTTACCTGATTTAATAAGTTGATTTAGTTCAGTTAATTACCTTTATTTATTTACATTGGTTTATAAATAACAGTTTATAACACTTGCATGTGGAATGTAAACAATCAAATTAACAGTTGTCATATGTTTGTTAAACAGATTGTTAATAGATGGCGCCTTGCATTAGGAACCATATGAAGTATAGGCTATACAAGTTTTTTTTTATAAATTTTTCCAACGAAAAAAATTTTTTTTAAATGATGCTTGAATAATTTATTTTGATGAAGAATAAGGGAGATATCGCTTAAAAACAAAAAAAAAACACCTTTGATAAATAATATGTATATATTGTACAGTATACCTTTATAAATTAAATCAAGTTTGAACGTTGTAAAGTCATATAACTTAGAAATACTTTTCATTAATTTCTAATATTATTATGTATTACTAATGTCTGCGTGTACTATATTATTTTAATTTTTTTTAGTAATAACTATTGTGTGAAAAAAGTTATCCTTCCTTCCCCCTCCCCCAACATTTAGTTTTGAATCAGGGGGCCTCACGAATTAAATTTGCCCCAGGCCCCTCTCGGAGGCCCTGCTTCATTCAGTCTTGCATTTTTTGAGCCTGAAAGGTTTACAGGTTATTTAAACCACAAGTAGCACTCTCTTTCTAAGTGATCACCCGTTTAATTCTGATGTTTCTGGTTAACTCTTAGAGGTAAAGGTGTTCAGAGATTTTAGGATCCCAAGCAGACCTTGGAATTTTTATTATTTTTTGTATTATGCATCGCAGAATACATTTCAAGTTATTAGGGGAAAGGAGGAAGATTTGCCCTAAAATGTGTAAATATATACAGGATGATCAACTCAAGGAGGCCCCCATTGGGATCTCAGAAAGTATGAATTTTACAGCAAACTTTAAATAGGGAACCTTTCCTTGTTTTTTGTGAACTTTAAAAATACGTAGTTAAAATATTTGTAAATGGCCACCATTTTCCCATATAGTGGTCAACTTAATTTCATTTCGAAACCCCTATTTTTTATGACTGATTTGGGTTTTACATGCTTAAGACATTTTAATTTTTGGTGTTTTTTTTTTATAAAACTTAGCTGTTTAGCCGCTACAGGCGCTGAATGTTTCAGAAACTCTTATTTCAACAATTATAAAAGAGGCATGTTTTTTTACCATTTGCAAACAATAAAATTTAGCTCAAAGTGCAATATTTTTTACAATGGAGTGTTACAATGAAAAGCTGTTTCCATTTCACAAATACTTTATTTTATACAAAATAAACTGGCACATACTTCCTCACAAACATTTTAAAATTATTAAACAGATTCACTGTGACTTCATAATTTGTAGTAGGGGTATGAGAGGTGATATTAAAGTAGATTAACTAATAAATATCCGCCATCTCAGTTTTTGCCTTCTCGGTGGTGTAAATTTTTTATTCAAAATAACCTCAGATATCGATAGAAGGCCTAATTTTAGGCAAAAAATCTTCTATAAAGTTTTTCAAAAAACCCAATACTTTTCAAGTTATTGGCAATTGAAAATTCAGAATTTTTCACGTTTTTCATCGGTTTTTTGCAAATATCTCCAAAAATATGCATTTTAACAAAAACTTTAATATAAAAAAAATTGTAGCAGGTAAAAAACTGAACAAATTAGTTTTTTATAAAGTGTTCTAAGTGCAATATTAAGCGAGATATTAAAGATCAAAGCCGTTTTTTATTTTGTCTGAAATTTAATCGATGTGTTCAATGCCATCTAGCGGCGAGCAGATACATTTTATGCATTGTAATGAAATATAGTTTTGTGTAGTGCTTGAAATAAGCTTTAAAATGAGCACTGTTAAAAGTCTTTTGCATGTAAAATGAGTGAGCTGTATTGCAAATAAGAGGAACATCTAATGTTTTTTTCTTTTAAATCAATGGGTTTCATAAGTGCCACTTCCATCAAAATTAAAATTAATCGTATTCCGTCTAGAATTAACTCTTTAATATAAAGAGTTTGATGGATTCTAGCAGTTTGGCTGCTTTAGGACACATATTTTTTTTTTTAAATCACGATTTTAAGAAAAAAATGTTTTTCGAATTTAAAAAAAACCACCTTCTTTTCATAATACCTCAAAAATGATGAAAGATACGTACAAAAGTATAATGATGAAAAATTTAGGGTTTTTTCTGACAAAAAATTTGTTTATTTTTTGTTTTTCTGTCACACAAAAATTGACGGAGATATGATTGTTTAAAAAGCGCGTGGCAGCGCAATCACAGTCTCTCTTGAGCCCTTTGACCCTTCACCGTTTTAAAATAAAAGATTTTTCACTATATATTGTAATGAAAAAAGTTGTAACTCTTTTAATTACCTTTAAAATGGTTTTTTATAAGTTGTGATAGCATCAAAATTGAAGGAGTTATGGTCCAAAAACTAGTCGTATTTTTTTCTACTTAGTAAACTGAAAATTTCGGAGTGTGAATATTTAAAGCAAAGAGAAAGTACACAGTAATAGAGACCAAAAACTATTGTCTTATGTATATACATACATATTATGGCACATATATTTTGGAAACACCAACGTTCATATATGTATATATAACACATTCGAGTGAAGGTAAGTATGTGTATTGCTCGGAGGGGCCAACCACGAAAAAGCCAGTTGATCAGCTGTGCGTGCTCCGTTTATTCGTCTCGAATTTCTTAAATATATATGCTATACAATGTGACCAGTATATTTCAGTATATTTATAATCATGACTATGGGTTTTTTATGCATTGTCATGCTCTTGTTGCAGTATTTTTTTAAATGTATTACGAATTCAATCTGGTACAGTTTTAGACAACTTGTAAGTTTACATTTTATTCAATAAATGGTGATTTCTTTCTCTATAATTAAATTATTTTTAAATGTGTAATCATATAAATTTACTGTTTTAATTTAGGGGTAGTTTTAAGGGTTGAAAAGCTTGAGAATATGATAATCATTTTCGAGAATGTGGAATAACATTTAAATCCTTTTCATTTCATCAAAAAAAAATTTTTTTTAATTTTTTATCAAGGGGATGTTTTTAGGAGTCGAAAGGGGGTTAAAAATTCGATAATTAAGATAGAGAACATAAAATATTATTTACTCTATACTTAAATCTTTTTATGTCATACCAAAGTAATTTTTTGTGATTTTTTCAATTTAGGGGTTGTTTGCAAGGGTTGTAAGGTTTTCAAGGGGTTGAAAATGATTTTAATATGAGGTAATTGTGTCAGAAAACACTTTACAATTTCACCCCTTAATAATAAACACATTTTCTAGCGATAAAATGGCTCAATGTTAATTTTTCCATTAAGGGGTTGTTTACACCTCTTAAAAATAATAGGTGGAGCTCAGATCATTTTCACTTTTGAAGTTAAGGGTAAGATTAGCCTAATTCCAAAATTTCTTGCAAATCGGTTCACAGTAAAAAAATTCGGAGGTAAGACCCTATTTTTCGCTTCAATGCCTGCACTATAGGACTAAACTAAAATGTGGGCTCAGATGTTTTTGCTCGAATTGTATTCGAATTATGCCAAAAGTATTTATCTATTAGTACTTAACCTGACAAAGCTGGCTAACATTAGTAAAAATCTTAAGTCACTAGGATTATTTCAAAGTTAATATATTAATATTTGAAATTATATTCAAGTCTGAGGAAATAGGGATTTTGAGAAAATACAAATAGATTTAGTTTTATATTTAAAGTTTTAATTTACATTGCAATTTAAATTATTTTACCTTTCACATTCATATGACACATTGTGTTGTAATAACCTATACACATATAAAATAAACAAAAATAACAATATACACTTTTTTATACAAATTATTTTTATGACTTCAATCTCGCACATTTAAGGAATAATTATTCCATATGTTGTTAATTGATCTGTAATGAATTACTTATGCTCATTAAACGTAACATTAACATTAAATTTAATGGGTGTATGCCAAAGGAAATAAAATGACTGTAGTCACAAAAATGTTTATTTTTCAAGAGTTAGCTTTGAGTATATGTGTAATAAAAAACTGTGTACAATGTTAAAATGTTTGTAACACTTCCTTGTATAAAAAAAAGTATTTTACAATAAGTGTTCTTTCCTACGAGGTTTTCATATTTGCACTGTGGGAGTAGTAAATTTTTCACAATACTGCTAATTGGTTAGAATAAACTAATTTACTTCTTTGAAAGTTTACAATTCATCATGCATCTGATATGTGATCACAGAGTCAAAAATACAGATGTTAATATGG
This sequence comes from Philaenus spumarius, assembly GCA_018207615.1. NCBI lineage: Eukaryota > Metazoa > Arthropoda > Insecta > Hemiptera > Aphrophoridae > Philaenus > Philaenus spumarius. The sequence goes on from JAGFPH010003447.1 coordinate 130,495, forward strand.
TGTTTTAACTTCTGAAGTACAGTAGGGACCTCAATTCAAGATAATCAGGGCTGAGGTTACACAGAAATAAAAACAAAACAAAGGTAAAGTTTAAATAGATAATTAAGTTGCCAAGTTCAAAAGAAGCAAAAACTAGAATTTTGTTGAGATTGTATTTAGTTTTTTTTTAGAACATTTCCTAAAAAATCATGGTGTTAATCTTCCACGGCATACCTTCTACTTGTTCGACATATCTAGGCATGGGTCCTTGGATCTTGCGAATCTTATGAGAATCGAATAGTCGTCATTAATGACATAGCTCCAAAATTTCTGGATCGTTTGGATTTTGCAGTGATCATACATACCGCCATTTTTGGTTTTTTATGTCAAACTAAACTAACACGGCATAGGTGAAATAATAATGACCCAACAAATTGTTTTGAACTATGTTAATTTATTTAATAAACTTACAGCTCACAGTCTATTTGTCTGGTCTTTTTTCTGGTAGGTTATGTCGTTTCGTCTATTTGTCAGGCATTCTAAATGTACAAACACACAAAAACAGATCCAACCTCTTTACTAAATGATCCTTACCCCTACCCTACAAGACTGAAAAGATAAAACCAGTATCGATCTAGAAACATACGCGGACACACAAGTGTACAAAATACTCTAAATGTTCCAGTTATATGTATGCAATGCAATACTTATTGTAGATGTGTTGCATGCATGTTGCATGTTCACCAATCGATTAACCAGTGCAAAATAAAAAATTTGTATATAGGTTTGATAATGCCTGACAAATAGACGAAACAACGTAACCTACCAGTAAAAGACCAATCAAAAGAACTGTGAGATGTGTGTTTATTAAATATCATTTTCTTCCCTGAAAAATATTTGTCATGTTTTATATTATTTTTTAACACTGATATTTTATAAAGTTGTTCAATAAATACATTAAAATTGTTTTATTTTGCACACTTTCGCTGTTGCATTTTAATTTACGATTTATAGCCAGTAATTCTAAAAAATTAGTGCAAATCGTATTCGCCCATCGTTTTCTTTCAGCAGATAATAAACTATCTGGGCAGGAATGAGACATGATGGTGGGAAAAGGATGGCGTAGCCCTCAATGTGCATTAAAAAGTCCAGCTAGAACTATATGGAATTTAAAACAGTTGGTGCTCTACTAAATTTAGTTCAGGTTTACAAAATTGTTCATCAGGAATGTTTCTGTGAAAGAAAACTACATGTTTTAACTTTAGTAATGTGATTAAATGTTTACAATTTAAGAAGGATAAATAAATGCCTGCTATCAACTATACAATAACAAATTAGTTAAAACTTATCATCAAAAACCCTTGCCAAGAGAAAACATATTATATTTTTACGCGTTGGGACTGTTGGAATATTTATGAATATTGAATAAATAAGAACCAAGCTCAAACTTATGAATTTAACTGTGAAATTACCAGTCATGATCGTCAACTTTAAGAAAAAGATGAAACAATAATTTACAAGCTTTACACAGCTGCCTGTTAGTATGTACAATACTTTATTATTTTAGTTGTGTATTGCTATCTAATATTAATATTATAAAGATTAAACACACCATGTTCAATAATATACATACACATTGAAATTAAAACATTGTAACATGCTGATCAGCCTAATGCTAAAAGTCTTCATATTTATTAATGTCATGCTATTTACAAAAGTCTTTAGTTTTAAAAGAATTGTGGTATTATGACTTACAAAACTTAATACGAATCAACACAATCCAACAATAATTTATACTTTGATTTGTTTAGCCTACCGATAATTATTTTACAAGTCATAGGTTCAAACAAATTCATACTCGTTTAAATACGATGTAAATTTCTTTAACAGAATATTTAAACTAATCCGAAACTAGTTTTTCAACAACAAAATCTAACATTCATACTTTCTATATTTATAATTTTTTATGCTGTACAAAATGTTTAACTTTTCCTAATTTAGTTTGAAAACAGTAAAATAACCTAGGAGCGGTTTCTCGCAATCAGACTTTAAACTTTGGCAGAGCAGCGAGAAACACAAGTCTTAAATTGTCTTTTAAACAACAGGAAATAGTAAAATTCAGTTTAACACACTTAACGTCTAACGTATATACAATAGTTTGATTGAAACATATTAATTGTATAAAAAATGTATAAAATGACACAGTTAGTGTTTTGTACACAAGCGTCTAAAACTAAATGGTAAAACCCATATCGCACATGTCTTATCAATGATCTTACTATACATACATTTTTCAATATGGCTAGTAAGTAAATATTGAGGTTAACTTTTAACACCACAAGTAATATTTATCAAGTCACACAGTCATATTTTAATCGCATATCAATGAAGATGACAAGAATGTTAAAAGAAGTTTTAATTAATAAATAAATTATTTGTGAAAATTTATATTAAAGTTTTATTTTACTAAATATATATACAGTTATCTAAAAAATACTTGCCCAAATTTCACCAGGCTGTTCTATAACTGAAAATAAGAAAAAAGTTTTACTAAAAATATGCTTGGTTTTCTACTTATCCGCCATTTTGTTTACTAATCACCTAATATCTTTGGAAATAGAATAGTTATATGTGTATCTAGGGTGCAAAGTTGAGTTTCTCGCACGAGATAAACAGTTTATCCAGTGTGCCAAATTAAACTTTGCACCCTCGATACACACAACGTTTTTCCTACAGCTAAATTTTAAATTAGTGTTTTAGTTTTTAAAAAGATCTGTTTTACAAAGATTAGTTTTATAACAATCAAAGTTTTTAAAACATAGACTCCATCAGCTGTTTACTTTGCGTACAGTGTTTAAACGCCAGCTGTTTAGCCGTGTAGTAAAGTAAAACAAAGAGGTATAATTACTTAACGCTGAACACATGTAGTTTAGTTTGTGTACTGCTGTGAGTGTGGAAAACCGCACTTTATTAAACAGCTGTAGGAAAAAGATTTTGACCTCAAATTTAGTGTACATATTTGTCATGTAACATTTTACCCTTGTACAAAATGGCGGCCATTTAAACATTTTTAATATCAAATATCTCTAAAACTGCTAACCTAACAAAAAATTTTATTATTTTAATTACAAACAAAACCGCTTTTCATTTATCCCGTAGCTTAAAAGATAACCGAGTTATCAGCTAAAAACATAATTTCTTGGTGCTTTTAGTGTTTAGAAAAAAAAAACAGATAATTTGAAAACCAAGCATTTTTGGACCATTGTTAATTGAAACTTTTTTTATTTTCATCTATAGAATAGCCTGGTGGACAATATTTTTTAGGCACCCTATAATATTCAAATTGCTTATATAAAAATATTGTTGGTCTAACTAAAAAGTAGAGAAGGTAAACAAAATACTTGCCTCTTTCATATCAATGTGAAAATTTTACCGATGAAAATATAATTTATAATTATTATGATACAAGAATATTTAAAAACTAAATCACTTCCAATTCTATTAATATGGTTTTTGTTTGTAATGCCGTTTAATTCACAGTGTGTTAATAAACAACTAAACAAATTTCAAATAATATGTATTCAGATCATTTACCGCAAAACCTGTGCAAAATAGGTTTTTCTAATCTTAATTAATCATTATTGTTTTGAAATGTCTTGGTTATGCTTAACATTGAGAAAATGGTCTTTCTCAGTTGAAGACCCATGTTTAAGTGCTCTCTCGAACAAAGAACATGTTGGGTTAAACATTGGAAGGAATTGAATAGGAGGGAGAATTATACAAGTTTCCTAAAGTATGTAATATAAGGAAAAAATGATATTTTAAAATATACAGGGCTAATATTTACATAATTAATTATGGCATCACTGATTCAAGGTTGACTTGTAATCAGTTATTTAGGTAAGTAAAGTATGAAAATAATGAAAATTAATGCGGGCTTAATGGAAATAATTCTATTTTTATTTTGATGAAATTTGGTACGTAACTAAACAAATGTTGAAACAGATTTATGCAATTCAAATCTCATTTTTGATGTTCAGATTGAATTTTGTTTAAAGCCGAAAGAGGAATTAAAATTCTTTACAAATGAATAGTGATTCTAATATCGTGTATAGATACCAATAGTCTTATGTTAAAACAATTATTCATAGGTCTCCAACTGATAAAACAGAGAATATCATATTTTACACAGTAAAATAAGTTCTTTTTATGTATGTACAACGTAAAAAACAAATAAATTTAAGCTTAAACTTAAATTAATTTACAAAGAAATGACTCGTTTACCGCTAATGGAATGATATGTACACGCGAGTGTATGACTAAAAGTACACACGGAAAGACAAAGTAGTCTAAACTGTTTCTGTCGCAAAAATAACTAAACGAGGCGGGGATCATACAAATGAGGAGAAGCCAGGTAAAGGAGCGCGTGACCTCGCCATATTGTTCATTATTATTTGACCGCCATTAAGGCTGACCACAGCACTGCCTTCCGGCTCTGAATCTGTATAGCTGGAATAGTTTCTCACAGGTTTTTGTCGTTTCCATGACTGTCGTAAAGAGTCGTTCACATTAGCATAGTGATTTACAAATGAATGAGGATCTGACCTTACACTTTCATTCTCGCTCTCGGATCCCTGAAAATTAAATGAATAATCATTAGTACTCATTTTGAACTTTACTTCTATTTCGTGTAAAAAAACCAATGTTTTTTTAAAATGTTTAAGTAGGTTATTTATAGAATAGTGAAGTTTTTCGAAAGCAATTAAGATGCTCAATTGTATGGAGCAAAAAGAATGATCACTTTTGAAATAAATAAAACTTCTGAGATTGTTAACAAAAATGTTTCAAATTTATATATATGAATCTCAAACATGTAGTTTAATTTTTTTTTTAACAATACCGTTCATGTATCTAAAATCAAGTGCAAAATGGATGGTCGGATTTGAAGTGTGAAGTAGTAGTGGAGGACATCATCTTCAGAAGTGATTTTCCTTACATGAATGGTATTACTTTTTTAGTTTTAAACTACATATTTGAGATTGGGTAAACTATAGAATTCATGAATGTAAATTTAAAAAAATTATGTTTGCATTCATAGAAGTTTTATTTATTTTAAAAGTGACTATTATTTTTGCACCACCCAGTATAATGTTATCATAGTAACGTAATACTTAAAGTTAATTAATTAACCCAGAAACATTTAATTACTAACAAAAAATAGTATATTTCATTACTAGTCCTTATAATAAACATTTAGTCAGTACCAAAATAACACTTTTGCGATGAATAGTGAACAAATCTTTTCACCACACTTCAAAAAGTGGTTTTAAGGTTTTTGTTTTTTCAGACAAATAAACCAGAATGATATCATTACTCACATACTTACATTTATTCTTTACGCTATTTTACAAACTTCCTATATTCATGTTTAATCTTTCAGGAAGAAATTCTTCTGTAATTCATTTGGATTCTAACATAATATTAGCTTGCCGATACGTGATACACATCATTGGTTGTCATTATTTCGATTATAGATCTCAAGGAATGTTAAAAGATATATAAGTGAAAGTATATATTTAACAAGTTTCATAATTGTTTTTAAAATGTATATCATATTTTACCAATATACTAAATGGTAAACATTTATCCTTAGATAAATTTCAATAACTGATTTGTGGTGTTTGTGTTTAATGCTAATTGTTTGGTTATATCTT
>JAGFPH010003448.1:0-18026 GCA_018207615.1 Philaenus spumarius
TTTTATATTTTGTAGGCCTACCTTATGTTTAAATCTTAAAATTTTTATTTTCTCTTCGACACTCTTTGCAGAATAGTTTTGCAAATTCTACATGTTGTATAATCTAAATGCTGCGAATGTTAGTTTGCCAATATCTTGTATTGGTAGCTCATGTCTGTTCAAATAAATCTTTTAACAAATACTGTAATGACAAAGTTTTAGTTTGTAATAGAGAACTTGTAGGATACATTGGATATTTATTGACTTTATCTTGACTACAGTAAACTTTTTTCTTAATTAAATTACTTAACACTTAGAATCAAGCTGCCAGATTAATTAAGAATTTGTCTACAACAACCAATTGTCATTTTTTGTAGGTTGCAAGTTTGGTTTCACAAATAGCCTAGTGGTTATTTTATAACAAATAAAAATTATGTCATTCACAGCCATAAATTAATGGTGACTATTATAAATAATATATAACTAACCTACAATAAAGTAGTAAACATAGTTATAGTAGTACGTTAAAGTACTATCAGAAAATGTGAGTACGTTAAATGCGGTTGGCAACTTTGATCCAGAATGCCATAACTTTTCATCGCCATTAGCAGTAGTGAATACATTAAATGCTTCTCTCCATGACTTAGGTGAGTCACCTATTGATAAACGAAAGTTGGGTAGATCTAAAACTTATTCTTCAACTAAAATTTAAAAAAGCAATTCTGCGCTGAAAAAAAACTGTTCACTAATGTCAAAGAGCCATTTGATGACGAGGCTGAAGCATCATTGAAGCTTCACTTTTAAATGATTCATCAATTGAAAAAGTAACTGCATTACAAGACCAACTTTGAATCAAGGAAATCGGTGGTTATGTAACCATAATAAATGTGAATGAGTGGTGGTTGGAATATGTTTTGGCGAAAGAAGAAGCAGCTGATGAGGTCAAGATTTCTTTCTTGCACCCAGCTGGTCCATCAGCTTCTTTCTCTTATCCTTCAAGACAAGATGTGTTGTGACTTCCAGCAAATCATGTCTTATGTAAAGTAAATTCAGTGACCCCCAGCGGGAAGAGTTTACAACCTCAATGAACAAGAAGCAAGTAAAATAGTTAAAGCATATAGGCTAATGACTACATAAATGATTTGTAGTGTGTTATGAAAGTCCAACATAGAAGTTTTTGTATATATATAGATTTAAGTTGCTTTTTACATAAAAATAAATTAGAGTAAATGTTATATAGTTTAATGGATTTTAAGTATAATTTTTCTTGAAAAACCTATGCAAGCCTATTTATGAACAAAGTTTTATATTAGAACCCATTGTGATCCCAAGTTTAAATTTACAATATATGTTTATAAGTATATAAAGGTTCATTCTAATTTTTTTCAAAATTTTAAAACCGGCGCATTTTCCTCTTATACTATATTGTGTTGTATGCCATATTAATTCCATGAAAAATGCTACAAAATTACATTTTTTTCAGCTCTGTATCTTCAGTAGGAGAGGCACAATTTAAGTTTTAAGTTTTCGAGTACATGCGTTTTTGGGAATTTCATGTAGTCATAACTCACAACCAATAGAGATAAATTAATAAAATTTTGTATTTTTCTTATTCTACACATAAAGGCAATCTCCCTGCCAAATTTTATTGATTTCTGAAATTGTCAGGTTCAAAATGTAGTAAAACTGTGTTGATTTGACATGGAATGACCCTCTAATTGAATTTTATATGCAGGCTATATCATGTAATAATAATGGTAGGCCTAATATAGGCCTAATTGGATCATTTGTTTAGCGCAAGTATTAACTGCAATAAAATTATACACATTGTTTATATTTGATGATATTTTTTTATGTTTTTATCTTATTATAAATGGGATATATTATGTGTATAACATTAAAAACAAGCTATGACCCCATACATATGGTAAATACAATTGCATTATTTCTTAGAGCGTAGGTTGTAATCCGGTGTTATGTCTTTAAATAATATTGACAAAATTATTTATAAGTTAGGGCCTACGGTACCCTGTTTATATTAATCGTCTGATAAAAAGTGTTAGGCCCTGTATTTTCACATATCCCGATAAACGATAACTAGTTAAGTTTGTTTTTATTACAATTTTACAACTTATGTAACTTACGTACTAACTCTTTATTTTTCCGGTAAAAGCATTGGATAGGGAAGTAAAGCACTGTCGTATTACTGTATTGTATTAATTCACATGTAGGCCTATTTAACATAACTTACCAAGATGTAACTTAAGTTTACTTTAAAGGTTTTTTTTAATAGGCCTAGCCTACCTTAATTGTTATTAATAGGCTAATTAGATTTGTTGTTACGTTTAATACTATAGGTAATTAAAAACAATATGATAAACATTTAAACATTGTACATCATTTTCTTGCTAATATGGTGTTAAGTTAGCCTACCTCTGCAGCAATATTGCAAGGAGGCGTGTTGTAAGCCTTACCCAATAATTCAGTGACGATCATAGAAAAACCAGCGTAAGTTTACTATTCGACCCTAGCCTAATATTTTTGCAGACAACGACGTTGTTTTCCATTATACTGTTAAGTTAAATGTTGAATACATGTAAACATACTGTGACTAAATACTATAGGTTAGAACCTTTTAGGTTCTTTTTTTATTATTATTCTTGCATTTCTGTTACAATAGGTTAGCCTAGGGTCGAATAGTAAACTTCCGCCAAATAACCTTGTCAACTAGGCTACCATCTAGATAAGAAGGTAAACCTTTAACTGTAACTCAGCTGCAGCCAAAGCTGCAGAATTTTGTTTACAGTAATAAAAGTAATTGCTTACATGTTTTCCGACTAGAATTTGCTACAAAACAAAAATTTTACTACTTATTGTAATTTATTACCTAGTAAGTGTAGAAACTATGTAATGCAATTTTTAATAATGATTGAGCTATAAAACTAACCTACACCATAACCTAACGTTATGTAATTTTTATTAGCCTATTTTGTAATAAAGAAAATTCGAAAACACTACAAAAGAAAAGGCTTTCCATATAGTTACATGAACTTCATACATTTCTGTAATATGAAGGCCATAGATTGCTAGTAGGCTAGCCTAGGCTAGGCCTACTTTTTCTAATATTTAACTACTTATTGTTTATGAGATGTTATTATTATTAAATAATCTATATTTATTTATGTAACTTAGGCTGCAAATGATATAAAATCTAATAAGTCTTTTTAAAAACTAATATAATAATCTAATAAAACTTTTAAACCGACATAACCTAAAAATAATTAAACACTAACTTAAATAGCCAATACACAAACTAGGCCCTAGTTTACCAAGTTATTTTTAAATGTTAAATTAGGTAGCCTACGAACTTACCTGAAATTTAACACTTTGAAGAGTAATTAATTGTATAAAACTTTAAACTGTCCCGTCAAAAGAGATGTTCAGTATCACAAGCCACAACACTGGAACACTGTTTGCGTTTGCAAGTTGCAAGTGACTGAAGAATGCACTGTTTTGCACCGAGAAGAATACTTTTCTGTTTACTTTGTATTATTTTACATAAAATACAATTCATTATTTTAATTAATATGTAAAGTAGATAAGAAAATGTACCATCGAAAAAATGTTTAGCTTATGCTTATATTTCATTTTGTTTTATGAAAATACAACTTATTTATTGCAATAGAAATAATTACATTATTATTAGTTGTTATAAAACTTACCTTATAACCATTAAAACTGTTAAATTCAAATTCAACAGAATGTTAACAGTATAGGCTTCTAGAGTGCAGAGATGAGTTTCTTCTTGTTTTTGTCCAGTAATATTTGTATGTCTCAATTTAAAACCACAGGAATATTTCATGCGATCACAAGCAGGCGTTTCTATTGACTGTTTTCGTTTTCAATAAAATCGTTACCCTTAAACGGAAAATTACCGTTATTTCGACTAAGGATTACAATCGAAAAACTGACGTTTTACAACAAACGTCAAAAATTAACCACTAACCGTTTTCCAACTTTATATCCTACTATGCGACGTTTTTTCAACGTAAATTACAATCGAAAAACCGACGTGTTAAAAAAGACGTAAAATAATTAACGAATAACCGTTAATTTACCATCTATCCCATTAAACGACGTCTTTTTTTCGTATGTGTGCTACGTGGGATATATATATATCTACGAGGCAAGACTCAGGTATTTCTGCTAGAACACAGTAAAGAATTTGTAAACGTATCATCAAAATTACCAATAATGTATTTATATTTTATAAATTGTTTTTTTTAGATAAACTTCCTAGGGCTAAACTAATTCCTTTTTTTTAAATTGTAAAATCAGTTTGTAATGAGTTAAACTAAAATATGTTTTTGTTAAGATGTAATCAAATCAAAGTTATCTCAGCAAACGGTATTTTTGTGATTTTTTTTACAATATTCTACAACATATAATTAAATAACTTTGTTAACACTTTAGAGGGGTAGCATTAAAAAAGAATTACTTAAGGATTTCAAAAATATTTTTTATAGAATTGTGTAGTACGTAGTATATTTTCCAGTTATTCTCGACAATGTTGCCTCCTCTATTCCCAAAAGTTAAAAAAGCAGTCGCAGGACTGCCGACGACAGAAGTAAAAACTGTAATGAATTTAAATCATATTGGTCATATTGGTTTAATCTGAAATTTGATTATTTTAACACTACCAAGTAAACTATTTTAACACAACTTACATAATGAGGAAGCACAATATCCATTTCAGAGGTATTACCAAGTAAACCATTAAAAAAAACTTACCGTACTAAATTAGGAAGCACATTGTCCATTTTAGAGGTATACCAAGTAAACTATATACTCTGTTATATAAACATGTGAACTATATATAGTAGAGCGTGACGGAAAAATGGTTGATTCCGATTCACTGCCCGCAAAACTATTTTGGTGCGCCTATAGAAGCTTTTACTTAAAAAAACAAAACAAAAACAGTAATGTTAGAGGTTCTAATATATATATATATTTAGCTTTGAGGCGTCACCTTCCCTGATCTCCACTACCAATCTTTTATTTGTTTCTGGTTATTGTTATTGGTAAGTTTATTATATTGAGAACGGCCGGCAGTAAGAATCCCTTGACGCAGAGAGGAACGCGCACCTCATCTGATAATTTTAAAAGGGAACTCATATCTCGTCAAATATCATCGGAAAAGTGTGTAAAAAAAAGAAGAAACCTATAAAAACCTTTATTTACTGAATAACTTACATCAAATTGAGTTCTGGTATTATTTCCTTATTTTAAGCATTATTCTGGCATCGTTATGGTAAATACAGTTTCCATCGTCAGCAAAGTTTTCTTGTCAATCATACACAACTAAGCAAATACGCTTTCCTGAGACAGACCCTATCCTCGAGCGACAACAGTTAATTGAGATTAATGTATGCGTAATTATCAATATGGTTAAACGGAGAGCTTCTGGGTCTGAATACGCAAGGCTGAAATGTTATCTGAAAAAGATTAACCATAATATATAGGTTTATGTAACAGCTTAGTATAAGAATAAGGTTCTATTATGCTCTGTGAATGCAAGCAATTGTTTTAAGGTGAAAAACCTGATCGGTTATCATTGCCGAAATAAACTAGCAATGAATGAATGCCCAAAAATTAAGCAATTGGAACACAAAAAACACAGTCAAAAGTTCAACAGTTAATTCATGGCACAGTACTAAAACTAGTTAACAAAATACACTACTTAATTTGGACAAAATAAGTATTTCTAAATACTACCAATCAATGCCGAAACGCTAACACCATGAATACTTTCTGAATGCAATTCAGAAGGTCAAACTTCTTGAGAACAAGCTTTAATATTTCACAACCCAAAAGAAGGTGCTTGATGGAAAGAAATTTAGAACAGTGTAGAAATAGTGTCGAATCACATGCCGCATCAGAAACCCACAGTTTAGCATGGAATAGCCGATGCGTAGACGAGAAACCACCACTTCCTGGAAACGGTTTCGGCGGTTTGAAGATATTCATGGACTGACTGTATCTTTAGTCTCTCGTCGTTTATTATTCTGTAATCTATATATATAATCCAAATACCACTCACTCACTGACTCACTCATTACGAAATAACAAAAACCACCGAAAGGATTGGAATGAAATTTGGTAGGTAGCTTCCTCTAGAGCCAGGTGCTCGCCAAGAAAGGTTTTTACTATGGTGATATAGTACTCAGCGCCTTGAGGTCTGCTTTATGCACAGAGGAAACTATGGATTCGGTGCGCCATTGCACTCAGCTGAGTGAAAGTGGAAAATTAGCACTATAATACTTTTGTCATAAGTTGAACAAGCAATGGATGAACAAGGTTGTTAAAAGAAATTATTCATTTATTTAAAATAGTTTGTTTGCAATATTTCCTTGAATAAAAAACTCATTAAACGAACGAAAATAAAATGAAATAAAGGCCAATAAGGTTGTGCGTTTAGTTATGAGACATTATTTTCATGATTGAAGTCAAATAGTTAAAACACACTGAAAGCAAAAGTCGAACCAGAATATGCAAATCTAGTTACATATTATGGTTTTACTACCAGCAGCTGCTTCCAACCACTGCATGTAGACAGCTTGTATACTAGAAATTGATGATGTAGTTTGTTTTGTTATATATCTTCAATAACTCATAATAACCTTATTGCAATTCTATCAAATAAATAATAATTATTTAAAATTAAGTATCGTAAAATTAAAATTGTAATTGAATATAAGACGATTTTAGTTCAAATCGTATAAGATAAGATAAGGCTTTATATTTCAAGGTATAAGTCAGGACCAACATGAATGTTCACTATTCCACTTAACCTCAAAATAATTTTATATTAAAAGAAAAATATCATTAAATAGAAAACAATAAATCTTGTTAATTTAAATAAACTGTTAAGATATTAAGAATAAATTCGTAAATAAAATAACAACAACATAAACATAATTAATTCATCTTACAATAAAACTAAATAACATACCATATAATATATAGGGTGAAAAAAACCTTTCAGGACTTTGGGATATGTATGATTCCTCACACAAAAAGGAAGAAAAAAGTACATATAGGCCTGAAAACGCTTCGCTTTCCAAATATCCGCCCTTTTGTTTTTTGTACAAAATAATTCATATCTGAACGGTTTGACTGATTTAGTTTAAACTTTGCACGAAGTTTAACCTAGCAATGATATATATGTCTCAAGAAAAATAAGCGATTAAATCCAATAATGTGTTTCTAAATGGCGGCTGTTTGAAAATTTCAAACCTAAATTTAAATTACTAAAAAACCGTAGCACTTTTTTGTAGCGCTTTTGATTCCTTAACGGATGGTGTAACTGTCAAAAGAATCGGATGAAGGATAATAGTTAAGTTATGTGTAATAATTGGTTTGTTCAACCCGCCATCCAAGACCAACACAGTAAATACTACACTATTTCAGATATATAACTCAAATAAAAACATTTTAAATGAGAATAACTCAAATACAAACATTTTAAAATAGAATAACTCAAATACCAATATTTTAAATGAGAATAACTCAAATACGTTTATATTTATAAAAACTGTTTTGTGTATATTTTTCTAGCCTGTTTAATTTCCTATTGAGTGGTTTAACTGTAAAATCTATCTAACAAAGGGTAACAGTAAATCCATATACTTTACTTTAACAGCTCATCATCCTAAGGTAGAAAGCGATTTACTGTGACTCTTTCATTATTTAAATGGCCGCCATTTTGTTGTTTTACTAAAAACTTTATATATCTACAACGGCTAAATCGATTACGTTGAAACTGTTCACGTTTCTCGTCAATAAAAAGGAACCTTATCATCTCAACCTTTTTATATTGGAAGGTAGACATTGTGACACATGATTTCGATGTACATTTTTACATTTTCTGTTAATGCTTTAGTTTTTTAGTTACAAGCGTTCAAAGTAGGATTAACGGAATCATCTTGTTATCAATAAAAAGAGATAACACTCGCTACACATACATTTTATTGTATTTCACAATCATAACACACCAAATAGTGAACTTTAAACAGTGGTTTAATAACTAACAAAATAAAAGGTTCGTACTTTAAAATACAGGTCAGGTTAATTTATTTCGCCCCCATTTATGAGAACGGATCGAGCTTGAGGGTGGCGTTCGAAAACCATAGTTAAATTTAAATTAAATATTACATAAATAATATTTGTTTACAGTAAACATTTTGTATTCAATCAACAATAAAACAGCAACAATATATAATATCTATGGCAACGTTTCTCTAATTTATTTTAGTATTGAACTATAATTTGAGTAGATCGGGTCGTTTTTTACGCGCGCGAGTTCGGAATTTATTCGGTTAGGCGAGTGCGTGACTTCTACTGTAACCTAACTGGGGTTGTATGGCTTTGCATTAGTGACACAACAAACATCCAACTTATTCATTCTGCATAATGGTTTAACCTTCTGCAAGATGGTTTAACCTTCTGCATAACGGTTTACACTTCTGCATAATGAAGTTTTGGTCGCTGTTCGTTGCATCACTTCTACATTACTGCATAGTGCCAATTAGGTTGTAGTAGGAGTCCCAACCAAAAATCAATAATTATTGAAATTGTGTCTATTGTAAAACGATTGCAATACATATAAAACTGTAAACACGGACAGTAAAGGAAAACATAAAGTTTTATTTCGATTCATGGAAATGTATTTCACGTTTATTTTTATTTAGAATGAATCGAAATAAAACTTTGTTTTCCCTTACTGTCCGTGTTTACAGTTTTATATGTATTGCAATCGTTAATAACTATAACAATATACGAGTATTATTTTTTTATTTGGCTGCGTTTTAATGGTGGTATTTAATTGAGGATATACTTTAATAACCTATTATAACATATCCTTACTTACAACGATGTAGAAAACACACAATACATGTTTTAATACAAAAATAGTTTTTGTACCCTACTGCATAATTATTGCAGAAGAGGACACTGCGTGCTTCACACGCCAACAGTGCTAGCTTTGAAGAATACCACTTCAACACAGAATCACTCAAATAACACTTTGATCAACTCAAACTGATAGTTATTGAGTTGTAATTTAATTATGGTAGCCCGTGCATCACTGAGTATTGCGACTTTGTCGTTGAAACATGTTTGAGTTAATACACGTATTAGTTGTGAGGTTCTGTCTTCAAGATTTATTCTACCAAGTATATCTTCTCACAAGTCAAGCTCAATATTTACTTATAGTGCTCGCTTTGATTTACGAAATAATTCAGCTTTTATTGGTTTTCCTACATGCTTAACAGTTCCTTTGTTTAAATAAATAATTTTATATGTTATAAAGGAAAGAAAAAGAGTCCAGCTGCCAATAAAAAAAGGTCGAGACTCTTTGACCGCATTTAAGAAATATTTTTGTGGTTTACCAATCGTTTTAGTGTACGCTGTCTTACAATATTTTTTTATACTCAAGTTATTATTTTACTGTACTAAATCTAGGTAATTTAATGTAGTAAGGTTTTGTAATTTTTTTTATATTAAAAAAAACATAGAAATATTCGAAGTCATAGTCTTAAATGTAACTTCAATATTTTAGTGTATTTCGTAATTAATTTACATGAAAGTTTCACTTTCCCTGAAAAACTAAGGTTATATAATTTTCAGTCTCAACTTTTTAAATATTAATTAAAAGTAAATTATAAAATATATATGTGTAGAGATTGCAAAGGGTTGAGCACTGTATAAAGTTTATTTAGAAAACAAAAATAGAAGCAGAAAAGACTAAATAGTTTGGTTACTGCAGCTCGTACATCATTGAAGATAGCGACATTGACGTAATATTATTAACTTTCCACCAATTCCATACAAACGCTGTTTTAAATAAACCAAACTGATCTAGGAGCATTCCCTGTTACAAACCCCAAGCCTTGGATAGAATTATTAAAGTCTCCCTCAGCCAACTCAGCACAGCAAGAAGTGCATCTTTGTGCATAAATTGTTTCGTTTCACACAAATTGTGCTAGCAGTGCAAAAAGGCACTTTACTCTCGCGTTTACTGTTTGAATATAAGACAGAAAGGTTTTATGATCTGTGCTACCACCGAAGGGAATAAAATAAAGTCTGCTATAAATTACTGCTTTTAGACGTTTTTAAAAAGAGAATACTAAATGATAACTAAAATCTAACTTCAAAGTATAAAGTTTAATGTGATAAAGACGTAAGGCTACATGACTTGTTTTGAGGTTAAAATAGTAACATAGTATTACACATTTTAAGAGTATTTTGAGGAAAATGTACACTTTTACAATTTTGTTCGTTTACTTACTTATTTCCTCAAAATAAACTACTTAGGCGTACAAACAACAAACTATATCTACATATTGTGTATTTACCGTTAGGAATTTTCAACATGGTAAAAAAACTGTATTATTGTTGGGTTTTAAATTCACTTAAATTTTCAACGACAATAGTTTTATATTTGTAAATTAACAGAAGGTTTACAATTCTATTAAAATAACAATAATTAAAAACAATAACCTAAAATGATATTAGTTTTAAATACAGTTAGTTTGATGTAAGTTGATTTTTAGGATGTCAAGAACGAAGTAAATTAAAAACGAATGTGAA
Source organism: Philaenus spumarius (assembly GCA_018207615.1). NCBI lineage: Eukaryota > Metazoa > Arthropoda > Insecta > Hemiptera > Aphrophoridae > Philaenus > Philaenus spumarius. The sequence continues at coordinate 10,630 of JAGFPH010003448.1, forward strand.
ATACATACATTTTCAACAAATTCTAATCTCAAAGCCGAACATAGGCCTATAGCATATTATATCCTAGTTTTAAAACGCATAAAATATAACCAGACATTAGAATCTGAAGTTTTTTTTTACTGAAGTTGTAAACATAACCCCAAAGTACAATCTAGGCCAGGTTTAATAAAGTATTACATATGGTGGGTGAAATCCGCTGTTATTGGTCTGAAGTATGGCTAATTGTTGATAGCTGTTCAATAGCATAACATACATTACAACGATACGAGCCTTGTTTACTTGGTATAACCTGACTTTTTTGGTTATATTTTAAATTTTGTATTCCACTTAAATTTTATCCAATGACTCGCACCTTTGCAAAATAAAGAATTACTATCACCTACTGGAAGAATTAGGTACTCACTTTTGTCTGGTCTAGGTGATACAACTCGTTGCAGAATATTTAGTTTTCTAAATACGTTGACTAAAACTCCATTCTTACACACTTCCAGTTATTTAATTAAATTTTAAAACTGACCACCCTCAGCTCAGTATAAATGACTTTTATAACATATTTAATGAACCTCTGAGTCTTAAATACAAGTGAACTGACCTTATAATTTATATTTTTTACTTGTGTTTTGGATAATTGCTATAAGAATATAATATAATGTGGGAAATACTGTGACTGGATTTTTCAAAAGAACTGGGTAAGTTATTACTTAATTCTTTTTTTTTTACAAAATAACAAAGTTAAAAGTTATTTTAAACATAAAAAAAATTACCTGTTGGGTTCTTCCCAAAATTACAAACAAAATTATACTTAATAATTGCACAAACAATAGATTTCTTAACTTTATTATTTGCAGGCTGAACAATTCAATACTTAATTACGTATTTTCTCAACCTTTTCTAGAATACAATATTTATTTAATTTAATTTTGTCTCAGAATAAATATTTTATTATTACTATTGCAAAGTTGAATTCATTTATGTTTAATTTAATGTTATTTAATTTTATAATTTTCAAAAAATAAACACAAAAAAACAAATAAAATTCTTTATATCTCAATGAAGTATCAATAAACTTTATTTGATGAATTTAACTCATGCAATTAAAATGGGGGCCAACGTAAATTCACTTTCACGGACCTTTGGAGTAGCTTTCCTGGAACAGTCATACGGTGTTGATGAATCCGAGAGTTACTGTAGGTTGGCTAGTAGGACAGCTCCGGCAGATTGAAGTCGCGGTACTGAATTCAGTTAGAGTTGAAACAGCTGATGACGATCCATTGTTGTGATGATCTTTTAGAGATGTTAAGCGATATCACCGGGTTACTAATTTGATTTCTTGAGTTCCATGCTTTGCTATATCGCTTCCTTCTCGTATGTCCAGTATCATCGCCTTGTTATCTCCAGAAATCCAGTATGAAGTTCTATGGTTACTTCATTTACTCTGATACAACTTCCTGGTCACGTGGCATAACTTTTAAGAAAAGAGTTTTTTCTAAAGGTAGTATGAATATTTATAGAAGTCAGAAGTAAGAAGTTCTTTATGAAGTAGTTTTACGAAGTAATTTTAGATGAAGAAGTTTCTTATGAAGTTGTAATGATGAATTTTTATGAAGAAAATTTCTGTCAAGTTTTTTCCTAAGAAGATTCTGTTTTGCGGTTTAGGACTACGCGCCTTTTATACCCTTTTTGGCACTAGACCAGGTATTTCCTTCCCAGCTATTTTCACCAGACCTAAAATTCATTATTTTTTACTATTTCTTGGGCAATGTATATTTTAATCCGTTCATTCTATTTAATTCTTATTTTTCCTTAATGAATTACTTTTTATTTCTTTAAAATCGTTAATTAAAGTTGAAACCTTAATCCCCTCCACTTTTAGCTACGCAACGAATACTGAGTATTGCTTTTTTTGCCTTGACTTATTTCCTTATTGTTTTCCTTAATTTGTCCACAGCTTTCCTTCGGGAAATCCTGTGACTTCGTGAGTTTATTTTTCTGCTTTCTTACACTTCGTTCTTCCTCTTCGAACTTGAATGTTATCGCACGACTCTTGCTTCGAAATTGCGGAAAGCACGAAGTTTCCACGTTGGCTTTTCTTGGAAAAGGTTTTCTGCTGAATTTTCCGCAGTTTCTTCTTGCACAATTTGTTGGGTTCTTTATCTGATGACACTAGCCACAGTTTTCCTGTAATTCGTCGCTTTTTGTTGAAAATTTAGGAATTGTCATTTTTGACAAATTTAATTATTTCTTTTTTACTTTATTGCGAAGTTTATTTTTAATATTTTTTTTAGCATTTTCATTATTGCTTACTGCTTATGTTATTCGTTATTTTAATTTAAAAAAAAATTAATTTACCCTTTTTCAAAAGTTTTGAATTTGCTCACTCTTCTACTTTTATTAGGCCTACATTTAAATTTTGTATTACATTTTATTCTAGAACTTTATGTACTATGTACTTTGTAATACCTTAAATTTCCAAAACATTATTTTCTCTTGTCATTTGACCCTGTGAACTTTATCACTTTTCTCTACCTTTTAAAATGATTGTCCAAAATGGTTTTGAAATTTCCCCTTATCTTTCAACCTTTAATTACTCTAATTACTTACTTACTAATTATAATTAAGATTTGAGATCTGCATATCTAATACATACACGTTTTTTATAAAGTATTTCACCAAGAAAAACTCCAAATTAATAATTATCAAAATCTTGGTATCCCTATAATAAAACATGACTTTCAGGCCGTTATTTTTCGTTTTTAAACTGGTTCAAGGCCAGATGTCGTCAACCCTGATAGTTATCTCGCCTTGACTTTTAATATACGCACGTGATGAAACCTTTATAAAATTCATGTAAAATTAAAATTTCCCAAGTCTTATGCGGACCAACCCATTAACATCTTTAAAATAATTATTTATTATGATAGTTATTTTACATGACTATATGCATGAGCTGTACTATTTTGTCATTCGCTTCGTATATACGCTCATGTACACGTGTAGTACACTAACTTTTATATGAGTTGACTAAAGTATAAATTGTTTTAAAAATATCAATTGTACTTGGTTGCAGTACTATGTAGGAAAGGTTGATGATTAACCACGACCAGAATGGTGGTCATAGTGGTTAAATGTCATATAGGTCATGATTTTGTCAAACCCCTATTTTTGTAAGAGAGAGAGAGGAAGGGGAGGGGAGAGAGTGCGAGAGTCTATGAGTAGAACAAACCAAAATTAATTACAGCTGCACTCAATAAAATTTGTTACTTATTTTTAAATACCAAGACTAAGTTAACCACGTAAATATAAACATTAACGTAAATTAAATAAATAACTGTATTGTATATATATATATTAGAAGATGTATGCCATATCACTAACACCAAATTGTAAACGAGAGACTAATATTTTAATTTGTGCCTAGTTTGGGAAGATTTCCTTATATTGAACAAAAGCGTATCCGGTACGACCACGAGTTAATGTTCACAGAAATATTGAGATGTGAAACATTTTTCAAGATGATACCATTGAGGTGAAAGTGGCCCAAGAACACATTTCCATTCTGAATATAGTGAACCCGCTGCGGCGGAAAGATCAAAGCATAAAATATGCACGGCTTGCTCCACGCTTACTTCTTACTTTATGGTTCACAGTCAAATTATAACTGCGTCACGTCACAACTTTCTTTACAAACATAAATTACTTTCCTTATAAGACTATGCCATTTGGCGTAGAGCAAGTTTTCTGGTTCTTTTCTAGAGTCAAGCCACTTGTAAATCTATCTATATATATAAGCGAAATACCACTCACTCACTGACCACTCATCACGATTTCTCAAAAACTACAGAACGGATTGAAATGAAATTTGGTATGTAGCTTCCTCTAGGGCCATATGTGCTCATTAAGAAAGGGTTTGAAAAAATTCGAAATTTTAGGGGGGTTTGGGGGATCAAAGTTATTAAAAAACTATTTCTTCAAAACTACTGAATGGACTGGAATGAAATTTGGTATGTAGCTTCCTCTAGGGGCATATGTGCTTACCAAGAAAGGGTTTCAAAAAATTTGAAATTTTATGGAGTTTGGGGGGACTAAGTTACTAAATCACGATTTCTCTAAAACTACTGAACGGATTGGAATGAAATATGGTATGCAGCTTCATCTAGGGCCGTAGGTGCTGGCTAAAAAAGGGTTTTAAAATGTTTAAATATTATGGGGGGGTTTGGGGGGATCAAAATTATCAAATCACGATTTCTTCAAAACTACAGAATGGATTGAAATGAAATTTGGTATGTAGCTTCCTCTAGGGCCATAAGTGTTCACTAAAAAAGAGTTTTAAAAAATTGGAAATTTTAGAGTGGTTTGGGGGTAAAAACAACTAAATCACGATTTCTCTAAAATTACCGAACAGATTTGAATGAAATTTGGTATGTAGCTTCCTCTAGGGCCATATGTTCTCACTAAGAAAGGGTATGAAACATTTCGAAATTTTAGGAGATGTTTGGGGGGATCAAAATTACTAAAATTATAATTTCAGATCTTTTATTATTATTACAATAGTGCTTTTATTATTTAAGATCTATATATATAAAAGCCAAATACCACTCACTGGCTGAACACTTAAAAAGAATACAATTACGTTAAAAAGACTAAAAATACCAACCACCACGGGCAACGCCGTACGGGTCAGGTAGTGTACATATATGTACAAATTGGGGTGCTTAATAGTGCAGAGATAATTGAAATATAATTATTAAGTGAATATAACTTCAAGTAACAAGTAAAATATGGTAAATAACAAACGGCACTGAATCTTTTACGTAATACGTTATTATGAATATATAAATGGTACAGAAATTACATAACACAGATATACTAAATAAATCGATGTTGTTTTGTGACAGAATATATATTCTATGTACTCTTAGCGTTTGTGGGCTTTCTCAAACATATCTCTGAGACACAGTTGACCCATTTCTCTTACGAATGCCACTATCTTCTAAAGTAGCTCGCCAAACTATGTTAGAGGGATATGAAATATTCTCTCCATGGTATACCTAAGGGTTGCTGAAGGTGGCGAAGTATAGCCCAGGCAATGAACGCCAAAATTGGCCTCATGTCGGAAGAAATTAGAGACAAGCTGAATTTTTTACAGTCGTTAGTACCTACCTAGAGGAGTATTTTCCCAAAAGTCCCCACCCCTCCCTCTTGAGCTTTCTCCCCACCCCCCTTTAATGTCTGAATTTGCAAGCGTTTTTGTTACTAGGACTATATGGAATGAACAAACATAAAAACTTAAATGAAGCTCGTTATTTCAAATTTGCGAGCATGGCAAAGAAATCTAATTTACGGTCAAATTTCAATTTAGCAAAATTACCACCAACATCTGAAGCATGCCAACAACACTTACTAAGAGTATACTTGCAAGTGCAGGTGTGGTTAGGAAATACCTTGAACGCTACTCAATGGGGATGGAAAATGGAAACTGTAAAAGGAATCGGGGGAAACAACAAAATTCTTCAACCTGTGACTTCCTTAAAACCTTTTGATCCAATTGAACTTTTACTTCTGGTTTCATGTGCCTGCAAATCTACTTGTGGCAATTATTGCGGGTGTAGAAAGTCTGGCTTGTTTTGCTCAGGCATGTGCGAAAACTGCAATGGAGTTTCTTGCCACAATATAGACACCATGAATGATGAGCAAGAGCAAGATACAATCGAAGACGATTAAACATGTATGATAGTGTAAATATATTAGATTATTCAGGTGTAAATAAGTCAATAAAACTGGTTTACCTTGTAGATGTATAAATAAATCGAGCAAGATAGAATTGGAGACGATTAGACGTGTACAAAGTGTAAATAAACTACTGTAATTGATACGGTGTAAAGATCAATACAATCGTTTTACGATGTTGGTGTTTAAACAAATATCCATAGTATAGATAGATGATAGTTAAATCAGAAGTTACAGGATACAGATCATACAATGAATACAGTAGTGGTGGGCGGGAGGTCCGTGATGCTGTGGATTGCACTTTGCTGATGATCGGCAACAGAGTGTAAGATTACCATTCCACAGCTGCCGGTTCTTGCCAGTCCGGGACACAGCGGGTCCATAGGTGGTGGATAATGGAATGACCCATAACAATGGGTTAGGAGTGAAGCTCCCCCGAACCAAAACTGACAATAATTATATAACAATAGGTTTGATGGATGTAACTTAACATCACAAAGAAAACTACCGGTATATAAAGTAATGACAAACCAAAAGGTATAGATTAATACGCTATAAAATATAATAGCATTATTAGAAAGTTAATGTATAACAATATTATAAGTTACTAATTAAATAAGAATTAGAAGTGATGAAAAAACCCTATTGTAAAAACGACATGCAGTAAATGCTCAGTATGCAACTGAGTGTACACACAAAGCTCGGCGGGCGTTGCTACAGCCGTGCGCCGCGTGTTATTCAATGTTTTCCCTACGTTTTCATGAATATATTCTTAGTTACAATTACATTTTTTTAAAGCTAAAGAATTGCTCTAAAAGTTTTGTCTGAAGTTGTTTTTCGAAATATCCGAAACTAAAAAGTTATTAAATGAAATCCTTAAAAAATTTATTTTTTGATCCGAAATTTCGGTCTATTTCTTAAAAAATCTGAATAACCGTACAAGATATAAGAAAATGTTACTGGACATTGTTTTTCGTAAATTTTGTGACAAACAACATGGTACCAAAATTAATTAGATATGTTTAAAACTAACAGAGATATAAGCGATAGCAAAACCGCTTGCAAATTCAGACTTTAAAGGGGGGTGGGGACTTATGGGAAAATACTCCTCTAGATAGGTAGTAACGACTGTAAAAAATTCAGCTTGTCTCTAATTTCTTCCGACATAAAACCTTCATTGCCTGGGCTAGTAGGTATCTATCCTTCGCTGTGTAGCTAGTAGCTCAGTCCTGTCAAAACAAGTGGTCTCTAAGAGTAATAATGTTCTACAGAAACATTTTAAGCCACTAACAAAAAGCACGATAGAGGGTAGTCCCAGAAGTACAAGACCAAATAAAGAAAACACAATAAATTTAGGGGAAAATATCTTTATTTCTCTACAAAGTCTCTTTTTAGATAAATGCACTTTTCCCAGCAATGTTCAATAGCTTCGATACACTGTTTATAGGGACAAGCTTTGAGCTCCTCAAAATAGATTTCGACCGCTGACTGCACCTCTTAATTGACAAATCATTAACCGCCTTTTGGGAAAGCATAAATAATCTGAGGAGTTAAATCTGAATAAAAGGGTGCGCTGGAAGCAATTTAAACTTAACGGATTGTTGTTGGCCACCGCGAAAACGAATGTGTGAACTGGTGCATTGCCTTGACGAAACAACATATTCTTTTTC
>JAGFPH010003448.1:18126-30131 GCA_018207615.1 Philaenus spumarius
AAGTTTGCATATAACGCTCTGTTTATTGTTTTTCCTTTTTGAAGATAAGCAATGAAAATTGTCCCACGCTCATCCTAAATACGCCATGGCCAGCAGATCTTATCTTCGTCTTCTTTACACCCAATTGTCTCCTTTCAGTTCATTGTTTTAATAATTGTTCTTTCGTCTCATATGTGAAGTAATGGACCCATGATTCATCCATGGTTATGAATCGAGCAAAACCTTGGTGAATTGATGCGAAACATCTCCAAACAATGAAACATCCTTACTCCTTTTTGTTCCATTGCGAGCAAAAGCGGCACCCATCTGGCACACAGCTGCCTCATGTTCAAACTTTGGGTCAATATGCGATGCAAAGTACTTTTTAAAGTAACTATTGTGTCTGCTAGCACCCGCAAATTAGTCAATGGTCATTCAATAACATTTTCTGGATTTTATTCATCAGTTCTATAGTGCTCATCTCATTTGGTCGACCAATAAGATGTACGTTTAAACGCGGTCGAAAAATATTGTATTGTTGTAAACAAAGGAGCAGACTCTCCCAGAATAGAGTCTAGCTCGGTTTTGATATTCGTTGGACTGATACTTGTTAAATAAAAGTATGTATGACATAGTGAAGATCAATGTTTTCAATGCTTAAAAATTCACTGAGAACGTTCACTATGGATGACTTTTAAAAAATTATAAAAAGTAGAGTCTTCAAACTGAACTTAAGTTTTATGAGATGTCACATCCAACCATAATAACTGTTTTAAAAAATAACCACCATCATACATCAGGTATGTACTTTTGGAGAATGTTTTTTTCCTTCTTGATTTAAAGTCGGATACGGTTTGTCATCCTTAATACAATGAAGACCTAAGGCGCATTTTCAAAATACCTCACTACAGAAACCACTACACGTAACTTTGGATTGGTCTCTGAATAATAATATCTGGTCAAGTGAAGACAAATAATACGATCACGCATTTAAACAGTGAGTTGAGCAAATTTTCAAAGTTAGGTTTATATGTTTTAGGGATTCAACCACCTATATAGGAAATTGGTCTCCTCACGAAGGCGCTGAATTGTACGAAATATATTAGTAGAATTTGTTTACACCTCAGCCTCCAGCTCAAGATCACAGTCTGCATCGTTCCGCTCGCAGTGGAAAAACTCGAAGGTGAGTTTGCACTTTAACCTTGCGGTCTCGGATTATAGAATACTCGCTCCGTTTGGCAGTGGACAAACTCGTGGGTAAACTCCCCACGTTGGTTTTGACCGATTTTAATGACTTGTAAAATAACAAATGTGCAGAATAATGTCCTACATGTATTTGTTTAAATAAAACCCAACACATTTTCATTTTAGTACAAAAAATGTTAACACATTTACTTTTGGAAAAACAACGTAATTCCAGTTGTTTGAATATTTTGGCTTTGGAAAACTAACTCGTCCGTGACTTACAAAACCAACGTGTGTACCAAATTCAAAGTGATTCTCATTACTCTCTAAATACTCGTAGGGACTACAAAGGTTCTTAAACATGTCTTTGAAAAGCAGCTGAGCCATTTCCCTTACATGGGAACTTTCTTTCGTGCCACAACTTTCTTTCGTAGCACGCCAATGATTGCCGGTAAAATTTCTAGATCTAAAGAGTGATATATTTATGAAAATTCTTTTTCATGGGAGATCTCACGGTTTCTAAGATCATTTAAAAAGAATGTATTAAGGATATCAAAATACATTTTTTTCAAGAATTTCATGATATGTAGGTTTTAAAAATATTTCCAAATAAAGTTACTCAAAAACCATTTACATTTATTTCTATTTTTACTAAAATGTTGAAAAAAATAGTGGGTTAAATTTACTTATATTCTTTACAGAAAAATATAACAAATTCACACTTTTGCGAGGTCTTGAAAAATATTATTTTATTCGGGCCTTGTACCATAACTCATTCAAATAGGATTGGTTCAGTTTTAGAGTTTTGTGTTTTTGGTTATTGAAGAAAATTAAAATGAAAAGTGAATCCAAATAATTAATCTTAAATATTTATATGGGAGAAGTGCATAAAAAAACTAGAAATTAAAATATATTTTAATTGCGTACTTAGTTTACTAGAAGAAACCCCAATATTTCCAATATTTCTGTATTTTACAATATAAAAACCACAGTCTACATAAACCTTATTTTTACTCAAAGCTATTGTTGAAAACGATCTCTAAAGTTTATTAAAACTGAAATAACGAATAACTAAATTACCAACAGCAGTAACTAAATTTACAGGCGTAGTCTATATATAGACATAAAAGCAAGAGCGTGGAAAGGCGACTAACCAGCTGACCGAGTGATTCATTATTTGGTTCTCTTAAGTAAGCTGATTCAAATGACTAAATTCAATGAAAAAATCTTTTAGCCAGTCAAAAGTGTTGAAGCCTTGTTATTAATATAATTCTGTTTGCATTTTCGGGTCTGTTGATGATACGAAACCCTTCTCATGTTTCTTGTTCTAGCAGTAGACTAAGATCTTATGTTGAATCGCTCGGTTCAGGGTTGTACATGAGCATCTTTTTGTAACATTTCAAATAAACAACATTTCTTTTAAAACTTACAGACAAAGAAAGCTCCAAACAATCCTTTCAAATTGAAACATATCTTGACATCAGCTGTTTCACCCCCACGACACAGTATTAATCGTTGCACCTGTTTCTTCGCTTATTTGCATAAACCAGTGTTTACGTACCCCTTCCAATCATAAACCCTTATTCCCGATTAGAAGAGGGGAAGGTCATCGTTGAAATGTTTCGACCAAAATGGAAATGAAGGCATTGGCTGCGGATACGTAATCAAGTTATCCGTGTTCCGCAGTATAATTGCGGCAACCCTCATCCCCTTAACTCCGCTCATTGCTGTGAGGGATGGGGTTGCATATTCAATTATTGTTATTGATTGAATATTTAGTGGAATCAATCACTGCATTGTTATGCCAGGAAATGGAAGGTTTCAATTTTACTAAATATGTGGCACAGTTTTTAATGTTTTGGTCTGGGAGTCGTTTAAAGAACGACTCGTCAACTCTGTATTATTTGTTTCTTGTCCGCCGATTTTCCCCCATTTTCAGAGGCAAAGGCCTATAACATTTCAACAATATTTAATTCCTATGGTTCCGTGTTATACAATTGAAGTTGTACTGCATAGTTAAAAGTACACTCTTTAATAATATATATATATATATATATATATAGGTTTTTATTATTTTTAGCCTGACACTTGATATAATTAAACTTGAATTTATAATTGCCCAAATAACACGTGCCATCTGTGCTCAAGTTTTATTCTGTCAAGTTTATCTTCTCACAATTCAAGCTCAATATGTAATTATATTTAACCAGCCTAATCGTGCAGGGGTTTTTAACTTACGACAGCGAGACTATATAAATTTTAGTTTTCTAGAAACTATATGATGTTTCAATAGATTGTAAGCTATAGAGTAGGGGAGGCCTATATGTTTCATAAATAAATGGACAACATAAAACTAAAACTGTTAGTTTTTAGTTATCTATAAGTTTGTAACGTTTATGTTTAACTCAGTTCAATTATTCTCTAGTTATTAATGCGTGTAAAATATACCAGGTGTCTCAAAAGTCCCGCTTATTATTGTTATTATTTTCCCCCAAAAAATATTTCCCATTTAAATAACATCAAAGTGTTGAAGATGATACATCTGTTATTTTTTGCAAGGGTTTCATCCAGTAGGTCACTCAATATAAGTTATAATACATAGTAATGATCACGCTTGTCACCTTATCACACCAGAAATTTTGGAAAATGTTAGGCAACACCAGGCTGTACTTTTGTCAAGAAGTCAATGGTTTTCATTTCGAGCACTTAATCTGAGTGAAAATGAGGTGAGTGCTAAAGGTTTTACTCATTTTAACATAATTATTAATTAAACTTTAAATAGGAGATTTTTTGTGAAAATTATAACTTTGACAGGCCATATTAATTTTGGATAGAGTCAGACCTCCGGTTTGCGCCAATCTTCTTCTTTTATCAAGACCTTTAAAATGAGGTGTTACTCAATAGGGGTTCTCATTTAAAATGTTCGACTTACCCCAAAAATACTCCATTTTTTGGGGAGGGTTTGACATTTATGATACACCAAAAAACACTAAATTTTTGGTCGTGTTAACAATCCCCAAAGAAAATCTGTCTATTTCCATTAATAACAAAAATAATAGGGGGGAGGGACTTTTAAGACAGCCGGTACATGGTAGTTATATACAATTTGTAGAAAATAAAGGAAATTCTGGATTTTTTGTCTTATAAGAAAGATAGAAACAGGTTTAATATCTCATTTCAAAGGATTGTCCATTTTGAATAACTTGGTGGTTTTCAAATTGTGACAACATAAAAAAAAATTAAAAAAGATGCCCAACTTAAAAATTTAAGTTTTAGATTGTATACGTAATATAAGACTGTTTGCATCATTTGTATTTTTGTATAAACCCATCCGTTTTCGTGTAAGTTAAACTTGAAATTTAAATTTTTGGCATTTATATTGGAAAATGGTTGGTGTTATCACAATTTGAAAACCACCAATTTATTAAATATAGACAACCTTTAAAATGAGAGATCAAACCTGTTTCTATCTTTGTTATAAGCCGAGCAATCCATCAGTTCTTATTCTTTTTTCACTCTGTATATCACACAAGGACATAAAAGAGAAAAACAAGGCATAGTCTCTATCCAAAAAGTTACGTAAAAATAATGAAATTGAAGTATTTTAGCTTGCAGAATATATCAACAATTTAAGGTGTGTTTAGTGTTTATCTTCTTCAAGGTCACCTTAACTGGCCTTTTATTCTCGGTCTATCTAACTGAAAATATGAACTAATTCAACTATAAAAAAAAAAAGTTTTAATAATTTATTTTCTCAAAGATTTGCTTGTTTTCAACTTGATAATATATATTTTTAAACATTCAAAATGTACCCAATCCTCTTTCCAAAATCGGTCTATCGGAAATAGTCTATAGACTAGAAGGTTCCGTGCTTATCCTTTTTAAGGTTGTATTATAAAAGTAATGTTTTAAAAAGTCTTATGTAAGATTAAAGATGCCAAGTCATTTGGTCAGCAGAATAGGTCTTCAGTTTAAGGGGTGTCACATCTTATTCCAGGTGACATTATCCACCCTCTTATACTTATTCTAATTGAAAGTCTGAACTAATTCATCCATTGAAATCAAAACTCACTAGACGCATGGGAAACTCTCTTTATTAACCCAGACCAATACCTTATTAGACTCCATTAACATATTTATTCTTAGACATTCCATACTTTAATTGTATTTATTAAAATAACTTTAACTTTCATTTATTACTGTTTAAATTATACAAAATTAACCATGGAATATTGTTCGTAAGAATGTTTTATATGAACGTGTTTTTTTTTATAGTTTTTACATACTTTTATCATACGTTTAGATTATGTTGTAGTTAGGTCTCAATGATTGTTTTTGTCAGGGTATGTTATGTTTATTAAATTTAGTATTAAGTTTTATTATTAGATGATCTTTACAGATTGTATATTAAGTTCAAATCTACATTTTATTGGTGGATAATTTTTTATTATGTAAGTTGGTAATAATTACACCGTATTTATGTATCATTTTATCAGTTCATTTTCTATGAACATAACATGTTGTATTTAATATATTGTTTATATATATATATCATAATGTATTTAGTTTTATTATATTAACGTTTTATATACAAATTAAATGTGTCAGTGTATTATTATGTATATATCTGGTTTATTTTTGTTTGTGTTTTTTGAATTTCTTTATATTTGTGATGTATTTGCATCAATAGCATCGTACTGTAATCACATTGGACGTTACACATTCAGATCATGTTCCTACTGGGACACTGCCTGTATATAGTTAAGAAGTAAATAATAAGTTACTTATAAGTTTCAAATTGTAATCGTCCTGATGATGACCTGGTCATCGAAACGAGTTAGTCTATTATACGTTTTTTTATGAAAATCTGTGTTCATTTTATTATTTATTTTTGATAAATTCAGTTCAAGTTTAAATTTAACTACATTCATACTTTCGAGCATAAACACACACTAACCTATATTATGTTGCTTATTATGTTGCTATATTATTTTGTTTAACAAAACAAAATAGGTGATAGGAAAAATGTACTCCAATTTCAAATTCAGGCTTTGCAAAACCAGGAAGAAACAGTTACCCATGGCTTTGGAACATTTAATTTAATTTTGAAGATAAACTGTGATAGCTGAAAGGTAGTACACGAACATCTAAATTATAATTCGTAAATAAAAGAAATGGTAAGTTATCAAAGATGTTTCTTAAAGCTATTTGTTTACAAACAATGCAAACAATTATTATTGAAAACAACAAACACAAAAAAAAACAAGCATGTTGTGTTTATATTGTATGTTTGTGTTTGGTGTAAATATGTGACGACCTCTTACTGAGTGAACTTTTAATATAATTGATGATTTTACCACGGACCCGAAACGCGTTTTAAAGGAAGAGATAACAATTTAATAACTATATTTAACTATAGAAGTGACTTGGATACTTCAAAATGGAATTTAATTGTTATTAGTAAAAACGTAAGTGATAACAAGAGATATCTAATAGTACTCAAGTTTATTTACTAAACAACCTTCTCACCCAATTGCACACCTTTGACAAACATTTTTGAACTTAAAACAAGAACTCGTTTTAGATTGTTGAAATATTCCAGCTTAGATTTTCCCTTCAAAAATTACCCAACTCGTAAAGGGTAATGGAATAAATATTTGATTTACCATTAAAGGCTTTCCACAGTGTAATCTGTTATGATTAGCTTTATTTTGGATAAAACTCTCCGAGTGCTGCCTACATCACTTTGTCACACAAAGGATTGTGTAAACAGAAAACCCTCTGAATTTAATCCCGATGCTCTTATTTGCTCCAGGATTATCTGCTTTCATCCGATTACAGACGGAATGTTTGAGTGCAGTCGAAAGTTCGAATTGGAAATGTTACAGAAAGATAAATATTGTTAATCTCGAGTGAAAGTTGTATTGTGATTTTTATATAAGCTTATACTGTCAGTGCCATTTTGGAAAATAATTAGCTTTCTTGGAAGAAGATTTTGACGAAATCTTATTTCAGAATTTTTATTATTTATTAGGCATTTATTTTAAGAATAATAACACTAATTCTGACACACATATGATTATAATAATCAAATGCGTTTCAACGGCAAAGTCATCACTCTCAACAAGTCATGACAGAGTTTTAATTTGTTCTTTGTAGCTCGTGTATCACTGAGGATGACGGCTTTGCCGTTGAAATGTGTTTGACTATTAAACGTATGTGTTGTGAACATTAGTGATATTGTTATTATTCTTAAATAATTGTTCTCACTCGTCAAGCTCAAAGTTTATTAATTACATTTATATTACAACTTTATACTATCGAGAACAACACCCGTTTGACTTTAGCTGAAAAAAAACTTACCCGATTTTGACAAATCGCTCACTAATGCCTTAAGTATGGACTTTCAGTTAAATCTATGCCTACTAATAGATCAGCCCCAATCCATTTCAAACAGGACCGATACATGTTCGCTCGGTACAGATCAAGACTTAGTAATATTTAAGATGGGTATCTTTAACATTTAAGACCTGTATTTTAATGCTATAGTCCCAGACCTTTGTGGTAAGACGGTGGAAGTAAATCAAACAGTAGTTGTCCCACTTTAAAGATAGCAGAATAAGAAAAGTTATCTTTTCTTGTGTTCCGATTATTTTACAACATTTTACTACAGTTTTTATATAAAAACCTCAATAATGGATGTATAAAGTTCGTCACATCACATTTAGAATACAAATTCATTGACGTACGGTGCAAGTCATAATGATCTGAACTGTAAAAAAAGATTGAATGCCTGATATTAAGTGGCATTATAAGCTCTTAGACACTCACAAGCTCAGAAATTTCACTAAAATTCTCTATTTGTAACAGGATGTCTCTTCGGTGGTCTTGAACTGTACGTAACGTTCTTGAAACTTCTAGAAGAAGTACAACTTCTAAGACTTCAACTTCTATAACTTTTTGAAACTTCTAGGAAATTCTACAATATTTTCGATCATTCTGGGCCATTCTAGAACATTCTGGAACGTTCTGACCAGTTTCGGCCACTTCGGCACTGTATTCCCAGCTGCTTTACCGACTGCCTATATGAAGTCCATTTTAAACCAATATCTCAGAAACCAAACCTTGCAGATTTCCAAAAAGAAAACATCTTCATGAAAGAGGGGTGGAGGGCTACCATATAACCCCCTCGGGGCTGCGGGATGGGTTGCGGAGTTATAGCGGCAAATAGCACACTAGCTTACATTTATTATATACATTGATTATAGATTATACAAAATACCATTTTAATTTTTTAACATGTTAGAAACCTTATTGGCAACAAGAGCCAGTAGAAATCTGTTTCTTTAAGCGTTTAGGTGGTACGATAAGAAAAGGACGAATCTTTTAAAATTTAACGGTAGTAGGCTACATAAATTGAGAGGCTATGAAAAGGTAATTGGAAATGATCATTGATACCACAAATTACTGGGTAATGCTTTGAACAAAAATAAGGGAATTTAACACTGTGATTAACATAACTGATGATTTTTTAAAGCGAAATCGAAAAATGAGGTTTTAAACACACTTTGTAAGACAGAATAACAGTGTAATGTCGTGCAATAATTTCAAATATCCTTAATAATGTAAAAAGGGCTTTCAGACTTCAATTTTTTACAGTCTTGAAATACTGGCTGATCAATTTGGCGTTGTTTTGTTAAAGTACGGTAATTTAATTTCTTTGACAAAAGATCCCTTAATTTATTTCCTTTTTTTAAATCATAGTTCAGTAACAATATCAATGATTCGTATTAAGCCTTGCTGCATTTTTCATATAATTTTTAATCGAGGGTAACATGTTTTTAATTTCCATTATTCTACAGATTATACAATTTAAAACCAATAAAACAAACCATTGGAATTAAATCTAAAAAATGTTTACAATCTTGATAAAACACTGACCAAACACACATCTCATGTTAGCAGTATCTAAATCATTTCTCACCTCTCACTGCCTAACCCTTCCAAATGTCTTGTTATATTTATCGTCAACATTTTCCTCTTTTATTCTCTACAAAGGAGATCTTTCTCTGCCGCCAAATAGATTACATCCTCCATCCCCCCCCCCCATTGTCCTCTGATGTATGGGTTTAATATTTAGAAAGGATTGTGCTCATAAGCTCCGATAATGGAAGGCACGAATGTTATAGATTTGGTGCGTCCTCACATAATATCAAAAAATCTACCTACCATTGCCACTATTAGTAAAAAGGTGTCTACTAGAATATAATATAAAAAATGTTATTTATTTATTAAAAACACTTCCATTCATCGAAATTGCAAAACTTTTGACATATGTTACAAATGTAATACCTAGAAACAGTTGGACTATATTTGCTTTAAATTTATCAAAGTGGGGTACCGTTAACTCCTTTATTACCTCCACATGGATATTTTATTCCTTCTTTGTATATATCCTCAAGGGCAACATCTCAAATAATATCAAATATTTAAATAAAATAAATTAAGTTTGTTATATAACCGAAGTTTAGTGCATCTTGACCTAACCTAAAAAAATATAACTCTTTTGAAATATGCGAATAAATATGTTGATACTAATGCTAAAGGTTTAAAGCCTTTTATGCACTTGTTTCGTGCTGCTCAACAAACCAGCTTCGAAAACACTACGGTAAATCTAAACTTTATTTGGACTTATTTTTAAATATCAATATTTTCCCCATAAAATTGATGCTATCCCCTTTAAAACTGATACATAATACATAGACAGTGAACGCACCGTTTTTTCGTAAATTCACTTACCACTTCAAGCTGCATAGTGGCTATTTGAAGTTACATTGTAAAACTGTATTAAATTATGAATGAAATGCTAGATTTCTGATCAAAACTCTTAAAAAATTATATAAAATAATAAAATCGTTAAACGTTACTACTTTTGAAACTTAATTTTAATATGTTGTTTGAATATACAACAGTTAATTTACAGTTTGCAGTTCAAGAGCTTCAAGAGTTTGTCAAATATAATTACAAATTACCGTCGTCAATAGTCAATTGTGTTATAAATTCTTCAAACGACGGCCGTTTCGGCTTATTCCACCATTTTCATGTTAAAATTCGTTGGAGAAATTAATCCGTTGTCACACATCACATACACATTTACACACAAACATTCAGAATCAATTAGAATAAACACAAAAAATTCACTATTAAGAAATCGCATGTCCTGTGGGCCCACTGTCTCGCACTGTACTGGTGTCATCAAAGTTCACTGGGTTGCAATTTTCAAAAGATTGTTATCAATTACGTGGTGGGGGGAGTTTATTTGGACTCTGTTTCTGTTATAGTCGTATCCTGGATGTACACGCATGCGTAGTAGGGTCAGAGTTTTGATTAGGGCTGATGCTCTTGGTTTGAGGTAGGGTGGTGGGGTAATCATTTTTTAGGTACTGAACTTTTAGTAAAAATAACCGTCGTAGTCACGTTCTGCACTCATTTATCCGAAATAATTAAAATTTGTTTATAGGTAATATTTTATCACTATCGATTGAAGCATTTTACCGACTCTAATTTTAACAACCACAAAAATGGTTACGAAACAAGTTATGATGTGTTCTGTAATCAAAACTTGTTCTATAAGAACATTATTTGTATCATACGATACGTCTAGTTGCATACGAGAGTAAATTTGCATGCCCTACTTTTACTGATTGCAAGACAAAAGACAAGAGGCATGCACATCATCGCGATATCGGAATACTGGGGAAAACCTTTGCTGGTATTGACAAGACATTTGTCTTAGTTGTGGAATAAGATTGTTTTTGCCTTTGCTTGAGGTTGTTTATTGCTTCAATCGTGTCTCAAACATTCAAAACACATTAATACACTTCAGTCAAGGCTCTGATCAATAATATCGGCGATAATTAATTGTCTATTGAAGGAGCAACTATATATTATACGGTATCAAGCTGAACTTCCACCATAATAATTTGAATTAATTATATCCTCCTAAAACTAAAATACAAATAAAGTTGAAAATTTAAAATAGTTAAAATTTTAAAACGACTACTAGCAGTCGTACGACAACACCCCTCCAAATGAATCGAAAGGTGTTCCTATAATGTATACTGGAAGTTAAAGTCTAAATTCATTAAATTTAATTCATTAGCAAGCATCGAAAATGTACAATCGTACTGGTACGGGTATTACTAGGGGATACTAATTAATTAAATTCAATAGATAATTTTATATTTTTCTTTCTTTGCTAGCGAATTTCCATAGTAAAGATGAGATTTTGCAGTGACTCTTATAGGGAGACCTAAGGTCGGGAGTATTTAAGGAGCACCGATCATGGTTCCTAGAACACATTTAGGAGCGTCATTGTATATCTATATATATATAAAAGCCAAAACCCACTGACTCACTGACTCACTCATCACGATTTCTCAAAAACTACCGAACGGATTGGAATGAAATTTGGTATGTAGTTTCCTCTAGGGCCATAGGTGCTCACTAAGAAAGGGTTTGAAAAAATTCGAAATTTTAGGGGGATTTGGGGGGATTAAAGTTATTAAAAAATGACTTCTCCAAACTACGGAATGAATTTGAATGAAATTTGGTATGTAGCTTCCTCTAGGGCCATAGGTGCTCACTAAGAAAGGGTTTGAAAAAATTTGAAATTTTAGGGGGGTTTGGGAGGATCAAAGTTATTAAAAAACTACTTCTTCAAAACTACCGAATGGATTGGAATGAAATTTGGTATGTAGCTTCCTCTAGGGCCATAGAAGCTCACTAAGAAAGGGTTTGAAAAACATTTAAATTTTAGGGGGGGTTTGGGGGATCAAAGT
>JAGFPH010003448.1:30231-49783 GCA_018207615.1 Philaenus spumarius
TTTCGTCTAATACAGAGAAGGATTTACTAATAGATTCGGTATGAAATGTTTGGTAAATGCGATTCAAGAAACAAATGTGTGGATTTAAAAGATGCCAGATAGAATAATATATTTTTTACAATATAACTTGGGCACACCCTGCGTTCTTGGCACGCCACCCAGTGCTTTCATAATTATTTGGTAAATTATAGCCTATATAATAGCCTATAGGTTTTCCTTACGTACATACAATTTAAACACACACTAAAAACCTGCATAAGATTTCGTTTAGTAACTTTTAAATAACTTTATGTACCCGTAATAGCAAAAAATACTATTGATTTATTCACTTTCTGATGCATTTCACGTCTATGAGTTCATTTTACCAAAAATATTTTATACGAACAATATTTTACACCTTAGACGCAAATAATTGAAATACAAATGATTTTCTCTCCTATATATAAGTTAAAAAATAATATGTCCCAAGTTTTAAGTCTTTAGCTTCATAGTCTGTTTCCAGTTTATAGAACCTTCTAGAACGTTTGGAAGTCCCTTCGATTGTCCCTTCGATGGAACTTTCTAGAATTTTCTCGAACATTCTACAAGATTCTAGGACACTCTAAAATATTCCCCAACATTCTAGAATTTTCAGGAGTACGTTGGCTGGTCTCGGCCACTTCAACAACCGATTCCCAGCTGCTTCGCCGACTTCCTATAAGAAGTATATTGGTGCGATGCGCTCTTTTGACACCCATTACCATACCAAAATCTGTTTCATGGATGGATGGTGTAGGGAGGACTACCATACCATTAAACCATCTTTTACTACGAGGGTGGCTTGCGGAGTTACAGCGGCACGAACCGACAAAACCCTCTGACATTTATTATATATATCCATTTCAGCCCAAGTTAGGTTAACCATTCTAGAACTAAACTAATATTTTGTTACATCATATAATCGGTCTACATTCAAATGTTTATTGAATTACGAGAGTTATATTAGTAATTATTTTTGAGTTAACGTAAAATCAAATCAATTTCATCTCAGGCAACGCTTATTTGTTTTTATGAACAATTTTCAGTTGAAAATTTATGTTGTAGGTTTCATAACTAACACCTTTTTGGAAATAAAATCGCAGCTAAGTTATTTCTTTTGTTAAACTGGTTGTTATGGTAACGAACATTTTGATATTAATACAATCAGGTGACTATTAATTCTATAAAACACGTGTTCTCGTTTCATACTAGCTTAGTGTTAATCTAATAGAAGACAACTTAAAAATAATATTATTTTTTTAAATAATATTGTTGACTCATCTATGCATAAAGAGATTTGTTTTAAAAAAGAATAATTTATTTAGCTTGAGTTTAAGCCTCTGAGGGATTGTTTAAAGGAAAAGATTTTTTAAATTTTAGCCATACAAAATGCCTAGGGACAATTTAAGATCTAGTTACTCAGGAAGGGTGTAAAGAATTTATTTTGGAATGTCTGATGAAGTATCTCTGCACAAATACCAATAATCATGCCAATATCCATGTTTAGGCCTAGTAGAAAAGGCGTGGTAACCTTACTAAGTTTAAGAAAATTCTTTTAAATATGTAGATGTGTTTTGTTTGACTATAGCATACGCGGGGAGAGTTTATATCTTTGTCCATTAAAATTTAACTCAAATACAAGTAATTCGATTTTTGATGAAACTGTTATCGATGTATTACGATAATGAATAAGTAAATATCTAGGAAAATCCAGTTTGCTTGCAATATTGCTTTACGTTGGCTTAAAGGTTGAAGATAAGCAAAAACAATAAAAGGAGGAAATGTTGGCAATGAACAGCTCCATACAAATACCGTTTATACTCAATTTAACTATTACGGATTTCTTACAATAAGAGTTTTAATCTTACCACGGAAACATCAGTACAGCATAACCTGCACAATCGTGACTTCATTTTATTTTGTATTGTTTTTGTTTTGTGTTTTATTATTATCATTTACTTTATTTGTCTTTATATTATAACCACAGATTATGGTTTTTAATAGGTTTAAGTTTATTTTACTATAATTTGTAATGTAATTTTTTGTTTAAATCGTTTTTTCAGAAGATATTATGGTTTTGATGAGAATTTGATAGAAATTCTTAACTATAAATCTGGATTTCGGATGAGTTACTAATCCTTAGCGGGTTTTAAAACGTATACACAATTTTAAAGTAAGACTTATAAGTTCAGGAAAAGATTAGAGTATTTTCTCACATATTTTCTATTTCTTTTAATGCTGATAACTTTGCACTTAAGGTTTTCTCACGAATTTTTAAAATGATTCTAACTGTTATTTGGTTTAAAAATAAATATAAAGCATACTTCAAATAATGTCATCCCTAAAGAGACAAAAATAATTAAAACTTTTAAAAGGTGTAAATAAAAAGTGTATTATTTCAATAAAAAATGTTGTAGAACAAAATGTACACTAAATACCACAATTGATAAATCGTAAATTTATAGTAGTCATCTCACTGTAAACTTTTTCAACTGGCAAACCCAGTGTCAAATTTCAAAATAAATCTTGCATTTTCTATGAACAATTTTTAAAATGTACACGTAATAGTTTGGGTCTTTTCTGTTATATCCCCGCATTTACAAACTATTTTCTAAAACTATTTTCTATTCTCAAACTATTTTATATAGAATGAGGATTAATCGGGAATGTCCAAATAACTATTTATAACTAGTCCATAACATATAAGGAAGGAAGTTTCCAGTTTTTGTTGATATTAGATAAGGGTTATAGCAAACGCGTAACTTTACTATTCGACTCTAATCCTAATATTTTTGCAGAAAAAGACGTTGTTTTACATTTTAATGTTAAATGTTGAATACAGGTAAACATATTGTGACTAAATAGGTTAGGTTAGAACCTTTTAGGTATTTTTGTTATTATTATTTTTGCATTTATATTGCCATAGGTTAGCCTAGAGTCGAATAATAAAGTTGCGCATGTTTAAAAAATGTTTATTATTTTTTTCCCAACAATTATACGTTTAAATGGTGAGTAAATATTATATTTCACATTTGTCTATTCCGATTAATCCTCATTCTATAGAAAATAGTTTGTAAATGCGGGGATATAACAGAAAGGACCTAATAATTTTTAAGTGTAATGTAAAACAAAAATGAAAATCAATATTTCTTTTTTTACTTAGCAATTTAACCATGCAAAAGGCAGTGAGAAATGAAAAAACAAGGTAAGACGACTGAATTTTGTTATTGTTGGAGGGAAATATTTAAATTAATGCAATTGTTCGGTAACCAGAAATTATTATATTTAGAACTAGAAACTAACACTGTTAATGTTTTCTAAATATTTCAACAATAAAATTTGCTATAAAATGTAGGGAGGAATGCTGATTTTCTTATACTTAAACATTGTTGTTATACTTAAACAATAGACAACGGGCAGATTGAGTTAATTTTGATTGCTCTCTATGCAATTTACATGAAAAGGCGTTTTAGATTTTATTTGACGATGACCCATATTGAAGGGAATTCAAAGACGTTGCTTTGGAAGATTTTTGTTGTCTAGGGAAAATTTTGGACTATGTCTTGATGGAAAGGATTGGGATAATTGGAAGGGCCCATCTTGCAAAATATGTCCAACAAGCATGGTAATACTGTAAATAGGGAGGGGAATAATACGAAAATATTACTGTAGCATACTCCATATGAGGAAATTTACTAAAATTTTTGCACAATCAAATATTTTTTAGTTGTGTGAGTGTGTGTATTATTGTTGTATGTATTAATGCAAATATGTGGGTTGGTTTGTATTGTTTTATATGTAAGCCTACGAAGTGTATAGTTTATATCAATTTGAATAGTTTAAAATTGTAAATTTTACCAGCCTTGGAGATGGTTTATAAAGAACATTGTCTATCAACGTAAATATGCAAACAATGAAAATTTTACGACTAAGTGCATATAGTAGTGTTCAAAATATTTATGTTAAAAAAGTTACAACTTAATAAAGCAATTATTATTAAAACATACTATTTCTTATCTGAACACATACTCGTATAAATCAAAATCGTCGTAGCCTAGTTACAAATTGTTTTTACAAATTAACGGTCGTTAAACAGGAAAGGTGATCTATTGCAGTGACTCTTTTGGTGAGACCAAAGTTAGGAAATGCTCCTTGAGCACCAATGATGGTTCTCAGAATAAGTTTTTTTTGTGTCATTAAAAATTATATGTATAAGTTCGCCCTCTAACAGCCGCATTTTTTATCCGATTCGCGAAAACAATGTTGGTGTACACGTTAGTTTCCTAAGTCGCTCAGAAAAGTTTGATAGAAAAACATCCAACATCCGGAAGCACGTTTTTGATCGGAAGGAAAATTCTTTTGAGATTTTTCTTAACAGAAAAAAACTTTTTATGGTTTTACCTAAAACAATAAATATAGGATATTATTTTGAGCATTTTGTTTTCCAACCGACCTTATAGCCCTTTAAATCTATCGAAACGTAAAATACAAAAAAGTACCCAGTTTAAATCCACGTGGTGAATTTTACCGTGGGGCTAGTTTATGATCCAAGCCCAACGTCCAGGATGCAAACTCGCTTCGTGAGTTTGTCCGCTGTAAGCAAAGCGGAGAAGTCTACAATCCGAAGCAGTGGGTTAGCAGGGTGCTGGAGGCTGAGGTGGAAACAAATTCTACTAATATTTATTTTTTGAGATCATCGTATTCATCTGTGTTCTATTTCGGTTGTATCAGAATTTCAGAATACAATAAAGGGTTCCTTCAAACAGAATAACTTTTGTTAGAAAGTCTCTAAAAAGAATGCATTTATACATATTATTGTCTGTGATGCTGATATTGTGTTACATTTTCAATAATTCTAACCATTAACTTTAACAACAAGTGACCAG
Source organism: Philaenus spumarius (assembly GCA_018207615.1). Classification (NCBI taxonomy): domain Eukaryota; kingdom Metazoa; phylum Arthropoda; class Insecta; order Hemiptera; family Aphrophoridae; genus Philaenus; species Philaenus spumarius. The sequence goes on from JAGFPH010003448.1 coordinate 35,136, forward strand.
TAGCCGTTTAGGACATTTCGTTGTGGCCGCAATAACCCAGGTTCGAATCCTGATCAAGGCAGGTTTCTTTTTATATTCCTGTAAATAAGTTTAACATTAAATTTTCTCAAGTCATTTACAGAATTCAGTCCGTAAATTTGATTGGTGAATTTGTCGTAATACTTTATTGGCATTGTAACGAAACGGGTAGAGTTAATATTTAGAAAGTTAATATGGCTTTTAACAACCCATCAATAGCAGGCGTAAATAAATCGTGACAGGACTTTATGTTGATTTTTAGTAGTTTGGGTTGACATGCGGTAGAAGTTGTTTTGGCTTATCAGTTGACGTATGGTTGATGTGTCCCGTTTTTGGGATAAGGTATTTGGGTTATAGTTCGGTCTTAAGTTGACTTGTGGTGTCAAACTCGTGGTAGTCTAGTTGGTACAAATTGAAATTATTTTACCTTCAGATAAGTGCAATGATCTTGGAAAACGATCATATCCACCTGATACTTTCTCTGATAAACTGAATCACAACAGTCCTGACCATTCACTTTATTAACAAGTGCCCAGTAGCCGTGATCGTCTAGTGGTTAGGACATTGCGTTGTGGCCGCAATAACCCAGGTTCGAATCCTGGTCACGGCAGGGTAATTTTTGTATATATCCTGGTCTATTTTGTTTGCATTACATTTTCTCAAGTCATTCCCTGAATGCATTTTAGTATTTTTGAGAATTCCTTTATAAATTATTTCAATACCAAATTGAAATTTTAACAAAATCAATAGAGTTATTTTTGATTCAATTATTACATAAACTATCCCAACTATAACGGGCGAAAATAATACCCGACGTAGGGATTTAGGTTGATTTATGGTTGTTTGGGTTGGCATGTCGTGTTGGGTAGACAATACTTAGACTCTTATCGGTTGACGTGTGGCGTTGTTGACTTAGGATCGTTTGGTGGTATTAGGTTGTTTTTGGATGACTTTACTACTCAAACACTACTAGCTTTAAATATTCAAGTATATTTTATCTATTTTAAAATATGAATAGCTTCTTAAATTATCAGAAAATTTGTTATTGGTTTGTGAATATGATTATTTGTTTCTGCAAGTTTTATATTCCTATATTTGTAAAAGAATATAGCTACAAATATAGCTTGTTTGGTATAGCTACGTAATACCAGACTAGAGCGTGTCTGACTACGACCAACATTATGATTCCGCAGTAGTTTTAGATTTACTCAACTCAAAGTCGAGGTTCATAAAGTCCCTGTATCCCTTTATTATTTTTGTTTTTGAAAATAAGTTAACAAAACTTTGTACAAATCTTTTGTTGCATAACAGGACACATATTCTGACATATTTGGACCTCTATGATTTTTATGCTTGAGGAGGGTAAAGGGGTTATTAACAATTTCAACTGTAAAGATAGGACATGTAATACACACTTGAAAAGATTATTAAAAGAGAAACAGAATGGCGCAAATTAGAGCTTAATATCTTACTTCGTTTTAAAGTAATAGACAATCAAAGTTCTAGATTGGGGTTAAACTGATTTTATGAAGACTCTGTATATTATCTGTTATACACAAACACACAATCACCATTATTAAAAACATTAAATCTTTCATTTTTCAACAGGTTTGTTTCACGTTTTATATTATACAAGGTTTAACCTTGTTTATATTACGCAAGGTATTATTTTCTTACTGTTTTAGCGAAAGAAGCTTGGGTATGCTCTAGGATATGAACAGTAGAGGTATCGGATGTTAACCAAACTTAGTCTCATAAAGCTCTGGAATATCATAATATTTTGCCAACAATATCACTATATCTTATAAATCAACCAATATAGTCCATTGTAGAATATTTACCAGGCATAACAATATAAGAAGCAATATTAAGCGGATGCGTATTACTAATACAAACTTCCAAAGAATGGGAGATTCTCCATCAGAAGTTATTCAATATCGCTAAAGATTTCCAACTTTAATAATATCGTTGTTAAGAGTAGAGATTTAAGCGGCTCGGTTGTTTCAGAATTTTCTTTCTTTAGTATGAACAAATATTTGTTTATGAACAATTTATTTTCTATAGGTAAATATGTGTACTGCAATATAGCCAACATAAATAAAGAACTCAAGGAATAAAATAATTGTTTCTGGGAAAGACATAACGTAAAATAAAATATCAGCTACCTAAATGCGTTTCGTATCGTATCTTAGGTTATATAAATTCATCTAAACTCTATAATTAATTTGTATCATAGAATGAGATTTAGCCATTGGTTATCCTAAAAAAACGACAAGAGAAACGATCACGCAAAATTGGCAAGCTTGTAATTGTGAATACAATATTTTAATCTGATATAGAATAATAAAGATATAAAACGCTGACATTGTTGCCAAATATAACAACATTAATCACATACGCTGTCATTATTGTCACATAATGGAAGGTAACTCAAACTCATAATAATACTATGTTCTTTTTTTAATTTTTAACCAATGCATTTAAAAACTTTAAAAATTATCCCGAATTACTATTTCCTGATTTTTCTTAAAACCTTTTACGGATATATATAACTTGAATAAATTAATTACCTTTAATTACCTTTAATTACCTTTTATTGAGATTTGTTGGAAAGCTAAGCATTTTGACATGAATTTTTTTTTAAATCGCAGATATTATACTAGCTATGTGTTTAATAAGGATATAAGACCCTTGCGTTCTTCATACACCAAATCTGAGCTCTATACGTAGTCTATACAGATAAGACATTTTGTTTATATTATATAAACATGGATCATTTACAACAAAAACCTACATAATATAATTTATTTTCGTAGTTTGAAAATAGTTTTTTATTCATTATATATTTCAGCTACTAAATCGTATTTTGATATCATTATTTAATTGAAATAGTTTCTTACCGATCAACCACTGACTAAATCAGAATCAAATTCTGAATATATTTTTGTTTTGTGTTTAAAATTTCACGAAGTTATTCTTTTCGACACCAATCTTATGTGTTTCTACCCAGGTTTCTCTTTAACAACTAGGTAATTTCTACCTTTAGCTGATTAATTAAGTTTTTAATGTTCAAAACTATATAAGTCCAATAAATTTTGCCATTAATTTCTGAACATAATTTTAGATAGGATTTAATTAGTCCTACTGATTTGGAGCAGAAATCACGATCACTAATTAAAGGAGCGTTTTATTAATTATAAACTTGTTTACTACGTTGACAAAATAACAACCTTGTCAAGTTTTTTAGATTCATCTACTTGAAACACCCTGTATACGTAGATAGCCAAACACCCTGTTTTTTTACAACAAACGTTTGTATCTCACCAGTAGAACATCAGTTCAGTTTCTTATTGTCATGTTATAGTATGTTATTGTGATCGTGTTAATTCAAATAAAATGCCAATAACAATTTTTAAGAAGTCAAATTTATGATTTTGTAACCTACTGACCGTAAAACCGCTTAGAGTTGTCACAATTGTAACACGTTTGGAATCATTTTGCGAGGAATAATATTTAGAGTTCAGTAATTAGAGTTAAAATTAAGTAAAGTTAACAGTTAGAAAAATATGATTTTGTAGCACAAGGGTTAGTTGGTGATTCATAGGAGAACCATTAAGCAGATAGGTCGTGTGAGTGTGTCTGCGCGTGTGGGAGCGAGGGTCGGTTTTATGGTTTAGACGGACCATAAAGTCCGCGCTTGGCTTGGGCGGACTATAGGTTGGTCTGTTAGTATCCCTGGTCTGGAGCAGACTAAAGACTAAACAATGAAGACTCAATTTCCAGGAGAGCTATTCTTGCCTTATTCATTATACATTTAGCTAAGTTAAGACATCGGGCCAGCAGAGAGAGATTATTGTGTCATCCGGAATGGTTTATTAAACACATTTAAACTATTCACGGGTTACCATAGTCTTTGAAGAAACTTGTTCCACCATCATGACAGCGCATGCACGTTGTTGTCCGGTTCAAGAGGACATCGAAAGGGAGACTCACCATCGCCAGGACAACATTTGGGTAACATGAACATTATATTTAGTGCAAGTACATCTATTCAGTTGTTCTTTTTGTGTGTTTAGAATGAAAAGAGCCAAACTTATAGTACCACTGAAATGAATTAAATAACAGGCTCAATACAGCATACACAATAAAAATGACAATTAGGAGCCATACCTAATTTTTTATTGATGAAACCATGTATTATTTTCACAAGTATACAATTTTCTCGTAAAGCTTTTTTTCAACGGTTTTCTTACAACAAAAGTTTTGACCTTACCACTAGAAAGTCAGTATATCTAATTAGCTGTTAAATGACTTTTTATATTTGAAATGCAAAGATTAAAACTTATAGTACCACTAAAAATAATTAAACACCTGGCTCAATATATCGTACACACTAAACAATTAAATTAGGATGTTTAAGCGATACCTTGATTTTTATTGATGAAACTATGTGTAAACGTATCACAATTACATAATTTTCTGGTTAACATTTGTTCAAAATGCATATTTACAATTCCGAGTTATGCGACAAAGAACTAATTTATTGTAAACGTTCAGCAAAATATCTACCTTGTTCAGTAGTGCTTGTGTTTTACGACTTCCCACTGCGCTGACTGACCTAGATTTAACTAATCAGTGTTAGTTTAAGCTCAGTTCGTAACGTTTAACTGTTTCATTTAAATATATTTGCATTCTCTGTGTAACGAATAAATACCAACATCTACTTTTCCTACCTATAATAATAGTACGAGTTGCTATTTTTCATTTAAGAGCATTAACCCTAGAACTGTCAATGTTAATTTTTTGCAATGCCAAGCCATTTCGGTGCATGTGCAAGCAAATTAAAAAAAAATCACCAAGTATAGTAATTCTATCCCAATCCAAAAGTGTTACGTGGCTTTATTGTAGAGAAATAATTAAAGAATTTATATATGCAATTAAAAAATGTATTGATGTAAAATTGTAAAAGTTATTAGCTCAAGAAACAAAAACTGTTCAGTAACGAACAAAGTTCAACTTATGCCTACATAACAAGTACTAAACATTTTTTGTAATTTTTTCGTAGGCGTAAAAAAGTTTCGTAATTTAGTTCTAAATAGAACTGTATAAAAACATTTTACAATTTCAAAATTCTTATTTTGAAAACAACAGTTTTTATGTTCCAACTACAAGGGTGCTAACAAAACTAGGCCTATATTCAAACGTAATTTAGGAATATTTGCTTTTCCCAAACATGAAATACTATTATAATATACTGTAGAGAATAAATCAAAGAAAAGAACTGTATACATGTCATTTCTTAGTTCACAAAAGTGTTTGAATAATCTCTACTTGAATAACAAAAGTGAGGACAAATGTCTGAACTTCCCATCCTTGCTACTCATACAAAGAAGCGCGCGTAAACGGCCTATCTATTGCATGTTAAAAAAAGTCCGTTAGGTTCAAAATTCAAACTTGGTTTGAGACCGTGAAAACACAGACTTTACCACGGTCCTACACAACAAACCTGTCTAGTAACCTATATTTGTTTCAAACTAAATGTTAGCTTAAATCATTCTCTACACAAAGGTAGCAAAAGATTTCTAAAACTAGAATGATATCACCCGTCTTTCACGTGTTATAAATAAGGCTGTTTATTGGTTGGAAACGTAACCAATGCAAGGGTCTACAAAACGCCCTCATATCTATAGATATATTTGACGGAATTTTAATTGGCTGGCAACTTTATTTAGAGGGAATTGTAACAGATCCAACGGTATATAGATTTAAGTCAGACAAAGAACTGGGCGGGCTGTAGACAGAGAGGAAAGATGCCTTATTTCGTTAAGTTTTGGGACAAAATCCGCGCGTCAACTGAGTTGTACAAAACTAATAAACTGCAACGGTGATTGCATATGTAAATAGACGTTTTAGAAAAAACTTGTAAATACAAAAATTAAAGTTTAAATCATTTCCTTTCAAACGGTTTTTGATTTATTGCGATTGGATTATTTTTAGTGGGTGAAATATTCAATACAAGTTGAGTTGTCACAGACTACAGAATTCAGTACGGCAGGGCGTTGAGATCACTCAATTTGAGTGGTCTCACAGTTAGAGGGTTAACGTGTGATTATCATTTCGTTTAGATTACTTACTCTCTTTTGTGAAAAATCCTCGCAGAACGCTCAGTAGAAGTCCACTATCCATTTCAATAAAACAAAAGGAAAACATAATGTCTTGTGGTATTTACAAGAGAGATCTTTGGTTCCAAAACCAACGATGTCCCATTTACAGGAGGCTTTATGAGCTCAATGTGTGTAGAATATCGCAACTCGGTAAATTTCGTGAACAATAACAGTCGTTGCCATACTGTTTGCTATTGTAAACAAATAAAAATTAGTTTATAATTTTTAAAAGTAAGTGATTTTGTACATAGTTAAAAACGTAGGTTGTATTTATTATAAAAGAAATACATATTTTGTGTGATTTTTAACACTTCATTTCAACAATATTTTAAATGTTAATTGCTGTATTATCTTAGCTGGCCCCAAGTAGTTAGAGAGTTTAAAAAATCTAAAAATAAAAATTTCAAGACTCAAAACAACTTACAAAAACTGTTGGGTTTTTAAACAAACAGAATAGAATAAAGATCTTAAATTAAATATGTATAAAACCGATAACGTAATAACAAAATATTAGTTTCAATTGCAAATTATAAATTTGGCTTTAAAAGTACAAAATTAGCCATCTTTACGAAAATAAAGTTGGCCACCTTGTACAAAATATACATTTCTTTAAAAATAACAGGTCAATTGTTTTGGATGTTTTTTTAGGGAAATCTAGCCATTTCGAGACTGTTTATCAATCATGTGAATAATATATACATGTCTGACTTCGTCTATCAATTGAGAAAAAAGCAATCGTCGAATTAAATACTGTTTTCTTTAGAGTAAATCGTAAAAGTTCAGCTTAAATTAAAGTTGCTACCATAGGGGAAATGTTAATTTCATTTAATTTATTGTACAGTCAAGGACAAATATAAAACTAGTGTTACCATAGTCCAAAAAATACAATAAAACACAAAACAACAAAGATATCATACAAACAAAGTAACAAAATACCAAAAACTTCGTTCAAATTTGTCGTGAAATATATATATATATATTCAGTATACATATTATAAATTAAATCGTACTGAGTGTAAATATAAATCCAAAACATTACCACTTTTTTTAAGTTCCACAGTTCTTTCATGATTCAAGTATATACCATTTGCCGAAGCAACATTGATTTGATTTTTTTGTTAACTTCAATCATTAATTTATTAATTAAACACACAGAAATACAGATTGTAGATACATTTATTATGCAATGTTATAAAGGAATTTATAACTATGAAATGGCTTGTTTTCCTATCTGAGGATAAATATTTCAATAAATTAAATGACATACAATACCTGCTTTTTTGTCTTATCCAATCCTAAAATCACTATGTGATTAACGCAGTTTCGGGTAAAATATGTATCCATCTTCAGATCACAGAAATAAATAATGCCCTTCATGAGGTCAAAAAAACATTAAAGTTAATACATAAAACAAAAATCACAAAACACGTCACGAAACACATTAAAACACTTTCTCAAAAAACACATTAAAAACAACGATTAGGTCTAATCACGCTAACCGGTCACGGTAAAACTTTTAATATGGTCGTTAAATTGAAATTGAAAATAAATATTTAATGTGTTTAAGCGCTTTTTGGATAATTTTGACTAAAGATGTTTTACAAAATTAATTAAAAAGAATACGTCTAGGTTGCTATTGTGTGTGTAATAACACAAGATTATTCTACTGTTTAATTTGTAGCCCCTGATTAAGTCGATAGGTTTACCCATTTTTATATTGCAGTAACATTTAGTCATTAAACTACTCATATTTTGTTCCAACTACCCTTTACTTTACTTTAACCATCCTACTCTCTTACGGGTAATATTTTAATTAACGAATTTAAAGGTTAAGTAAAAAATTATCTCTAAAATAATTTTAAACTATTTGTTGAACAAATATTTGAGCGGAAAGAGCAAAGAGGTAGGCGGCTGAAGTATGCATTGTTATCCCAAGTATATAGTTTACAATTTAAATGTAAGTTTTTTTTTAAATATTAACGAGCTATTCCAGATTGTATTGTTTTAAATTTTACACCTCCGTATAAAAAAAACCGTAATTTAATGAGAACATTTTTTTTCATTCAATACGTAAAAAAGTAGTTTATTTGTTTAATATAAAATAAGTTTTTATATGGTCAAATGTTTTAAGTACTGGAAATAATGCAATTCTATTGCTAGTAGAAAAAACACTTTACATTAATGAAGTACAGTAATTAGTAATTTCTAACGCGTGTAGTCATATTGCATAACCTACGCCGTGCTCAGGCTTCCTGCATGAAAAAACACTGCAGAATGTACAGTCAAACATTAGTTGTCATTACGTATTTATGAATCACTGTAAAAATATGCGAAACAGAACCTTATTGTTAGTATGTGAAATTCTAAACTTTACTTGTTTATAATTGCTTTATTACTTGTTAGGACTCTCTGTAATTTTTGCAAATCTGTTATTCATTTTATAACATTTTGCAATGGTATTCTGATATCATACTTTTAGTAGACCGAAGTACCAAACTGAAGATCAATAATTGAGAAAAAAATCCGTCAATGGTGACTTTCCTATGATTAAAACGTCAAAATAGAAAATTTTAATATTTAATTTTTGTAGTTTTAAAGTTAAAAGCACTGCCAGGCAACAACTAAGTTCTTCGCTCAAAACAAATCAGACACTTTGAGATTCCGAGTAAAGTACGCTTACCCTTCAGCTACACGGTCACCTCAAAAACATAAACTTTATATACAATTTACAAGAAACAAAGACTCCTTATAAGTTTACCCTATTTGTCAGACAGTCCTTCTTTTTCCTCTTTTACAAGGATCCTAGTTTTACTACACCAAAATACAAACTGAAAATATTCAGTCTTGATTTATTTAAAATATGTATACTCAGTTAACTGAATTGTACAGTATACTGTACACTAACTTCACAATAACAATATTTAAAAAATAACAATAAAAATAAAAAAAAACAGGAAAATTACACTTAATTTATTTTTTTTGTTTACATAAACCCATTTAATGTGATTCCAGTACCTCAAAAAAAAGTTAAAATATTTTTTTCTAAAACATGATTTAAATACTTCATTTAAATGCAAGTGATCATCCATGTACAATATAGTGTACAAATGGACTGAAGAGGATGGTGATTTCCAAAGACTCGAAATAGAAAAACAAAATTTATGTCAAATATTTTTTGTGGTTTTAAGGCTAAAACGACCATCGTGTAAATTCAGCCGTTTTTTTTTTTACTATACAAATATCCATGATTTTCACCCAGATTGCAACCTATGATCTGGAGCTTCCAAGTAAGTTTCGGTAACCCCAAAGCTATTAGGTCAAAAAATTAAATAAATAATATGTAAAAAAGAGAGAGCAAATTTTTAATTTTATTTTCTGCGGCTCTAAATACAATCGAGTTATCGACAAAACAAAACAAAAAATGAAAATGCTGTAGCTACAATGTTGTTTGACTGACTGATAATATGCTTACAAATTTAGTGACTCACCCAATTAAAAGGCACGTAGTGCGCCAGGTCAAGTTCTGTACTAACCTACGCAGTATGAGTACTACACGACTTATTCGTGGTGTTTTGACTCAATTTCACTCTCATTTATGATAATGATATCAAATTTAGAACATAACTTGTGGACCCCCGAATAATGTTACATATGAAATTTAATAGATTTATAATGAAGTGTTAGAGGCAAATAGAGTTTCAAAAATGCAATTTTTTCTACTCATTCGCTTATAAATATTATAAAGCGCTTTCCGTGAAGGTGGATGCTTGATTTTTAGGATAGTGATTTGTCTTCGGATATATCTAAACGGGTATCTTTTAACCTAAGACATGATGAGGCAGTCCTCATTCTAAATACAAATTCAAGCTTAGTTCCAAATAAGTATCTTAACCATATAAACTATTCCCATTGCCATTGATCTTAACTACACATATGACTGAATCAAATTAAATTAATCATTTAAATAAAAGAATGAAAATAGAGCGAAATCACAAAAATATAAATGTAACCATAAATGACAAGTTAATGACCAAATTTTTCCGGCCCATTAAACTGGTGATTTCAAAATATGGTGAAGTTCTTTTTATTTAGTCTTATATTTTTGTCAACCTAATTGAAATCATGGATGAACTGATTCGGCTATCAACTGAATCCTCGCAAAGATTTTCTTGTTTTCACCTTGCTAAAATTGCGTTTGTTCTTAAACATCGGTCGTATAGATTTTAATTTTTAAATTATTTTCAATGTTGGATAATTGATTATCTCTTTCTTATAAATCGTTTAGGAAAGGAGAGTGAATTAACATCTTAAGAATATCATTTTGGATTAATGGAAAAAAATATTTCAAATGTAATTTATTTAAAATTAGCAATAGCACCCGGGCGTTGGTCGTAAATGAATGAAAGCAAAATAATAATAGGATAAATGTTTAGAGATCACTTGTTCAAAAACATATATAATATAGTGAGTTTCGTCCAAATCAATTCGATATTATCCATTTAGACTTACATATTTTCTATGACAAATATTTTACACCTTAATCAAAATTAATTAATTAATTAATCAATCAAAATGCAAATGTTTTTTCTCTCCTATACATAACTTACTAGGGGAAACCCCTGCGTGCTCCGTAAGAAAACTCCCTTAGAACCTCCTATGCACATAATCATGTTATCTTTTCTTTATAATAAAGGAGTAGGATTATTAATAACCCCAAAGATAAAGTGATAAATAATGTTAATGTTCAAAATAAATTATTTTGTATATTTTAAAATATCAGTTATAATAAAGGTAATAGAACTAGCAAGGCTCAGGTCTACAATTTAATAAAAACCTAATCTAAAAGTTAGAAATAAAAAATAATTGCTTCAACGTTTGAAATCAGCTGTTATTGGAAATATTGGAGCAAATAGCTGTTTTATCTGTTACTTTATTCAATTGGTTGCTATGGTAATACATATAAAAACATGTGTTGGTTCATCAGTGTAGGCCTAACATTAGATCTTTTTCGACTAAATTTACAAATATTGAAATAAAAATGTTTTTATCAAAATGAATTCTAGCTTTTGTTACTCAGAGATAGTGTAGCTTTTTATTAGTAAAACTATTTTTTTTTCAATCGGTTCAGTAGTTCCACAGAATATCTCCTACATACAAACAAAAAAACAAATTTCACCTCTTTATAATATAAGTATAGAAGAGCAATATTTTCCAAGTGATAGGTCTCTAAGTTCATAGTACGTGTCCGGTTTCTAGATCAATCCAGAAAGTTCCGGATCAGGAAGGACTTCGATGTACCAAAACCGTCTGTAAAATTCTAGAACATTCTCGAATATTCTGGAAGATTATATAACATTCAACAACATCCTCTAACATTCTGAAACATTCTATCTGGAACTTACTGAAACATTTTAGAACAGTTTGGGAACATTCTGGAAGCTTCTAGAACATTAAATAACATTCTGGTCGATCTTCTGGAGTTTCAGTTCTTAGCCGACTTCCCATAAGATGTCCATTGGTGTGATGCTCACTTTTGGCACCCATATTTCTGAACCCAACCCCTGCAGTTCCAAACAGAAACCTTCTTTACGAAGGGAGGGCTTCCATACTATAATTACCCCCATACGGCGGCGGGCTGTGTCACTTACATGTATTGTATATATTGATTTTGATCGCTACAATGTTTATATACACATTTTTATTTTGATGTAAGGTTAATGCCCTATTTTAGTCAAATCTTTTGTATTAGTAATTTACCGTTCAGTTATTTCTGCCCGTCCTAAATATTTGTTACTCTATAATAGCCTTAACATACGGTTATCAACAAGGTCACACTGTGCCTCTCCATATACATTGAATATATGGTATGTAATAGTGGTAATTGAAAGTATGAAAGTTTTATTTATTTAAGAGAGTAGGAATGAAGCGAAGATAAAGAAGACGAGTGAATGCTTACAGCGTGCATATTTCAACCGTTGTTTCTTTTCTCAAAGGAAGAGGAATAATTTCGGGTTTTGACGTTTGAAATATTCAGATGTAGATATGAGATCCGTGAAGCTGTGGCATGAAAATATAGTTCAGCGTTTGTTCCCTTTATCATTCCTTTCCTATGGAAATGTTGCGTATTTGAATACATTTACTGTATCTGTTTTTGGTCGGTGTGCGGGTTTTGTATTGCTTTATCGATTTACGTTATATCGATAGTTAGACCAAATTTCCCAAATTCTTTTTCCATGATTTATACGCAGAGAAGGTTGTACCTTTCCGTTTTGGTGAAAGTTAGTGGATATTTTCTTCTCATCCTTTTCCTAAACATTATCTTCGTTTGAATCGTTTCTTTGTACAATGATTTTGTCTTATCGCATGTTAGAAAGGAAAGATGCTAGTTTGGCATTGGCAGAGATTTATTTTTACAGCTTTACAAATTGTCTTAAATTCTAAGAGCTTATTCCGCATTTGAATACTATAAAAAAGGTAAACTTTATCATGTTTTAAAAGGATTAGTTATTAATTTACCACCATTTTGTTGTTTAAACAAAAATAAATATTAACATGAAACATAACCGCATTATCGCATCTTTTGACATCCTTCACTTATATACTAAAGTAATGAAACAACAGATATCTCGCAGAATAGCCTCACAAAACATTCGCAACTCACCGCAATAATTGCAATGAGTGTATTTCTTTACTGTTCATAATTCTGAAAAAGAATTTATATTATTTTAATGACAGCTGTTACACACAGATTTGCTATGGGCTCCCCACTTTATAGCGCAGATATAGGCCTACATAAACTATTTTGAGGAATGTTTCATATTTTTCTGAAAAAAACAAACTAAAAATATAAAATCTATACTTATAAAAGCCAAATACCATTGACTCATCGTCTCATCACAGTTTCTCAAAAACCCCAAAGCCTACAAACATGAAATTTGACACTAATACTCTTTATAGGCTCTAGACGCGCACTAAGAAAGAGTTTCCGAAAACTCGAAATTTTAGGTGGGGTTTTGGGGGGTCAAAGTTACTAAATCACGATTTCTCAAAACCTACCGAACGGATTGGAATGAAATTTGGTATGTAGCTTCCTCTAGGGCCACAGATGCTAGCTAAGAAAGGGTTTTAAAACATTCGAAATTTTAGGGGGGTTTGGAGGGGGGGTCAAAGTTACAAAATCACGATTTCTCTAAAACCATCGAACAGATTGGAATGAAATTTGGTATGTAGCTTCCCCTAGGGCCATAAGTGCTAACTAAGAAAGTTTTTCAAAAATTCGAAATTTTAGGGGAGGTTTGGATGGTCAAAGTTACTACAAAAACCATCGAACGGATTGGAATGAAATTTGGTATGTAGCTTCCTCTAGGGCCCTAGGTACTCGATAAGAAAGGGTTTTTAAAAATTGGAAATTTTAGGGAGGTTTGTGGGGTCAAAGTTACTAAAAAGAAACACCGAACGAATTGGAATGAAATTTATTATGTAGCTTCCTCTAGGCCCCTAGGTGCTTGCTAAGAAAGGGTTTAAACAAAAATATAAATTTTAGGGGTCTGGGGGGGGGGTTAATGTTACTAAAAATCCCCATAAGTAATACATAGTGTAATATATTTATTGATATAATATATTTTTGTTAATATACATTTAACTTTGATTTGGCTATCCGTGCAAAGCCGGGTCGGGCCAGCTAGTATTTTATAATTTTAGATTTGTTGACATCACCCAAAATTTATTTGATGGTACCACAAGGCAGCTAGGTATATTACAGAATTACCTACAGGAGTAACCAACTAATTTAAGATTTACATTTGAAAGGAAATAATTAATAAATGAATATATTTTTAGAATTATCGATAATAAAAAAGGAATATAATTAAACTTGCTATATATTCAAACAGGGAACACACAATCCATCCCTCTTTAGACAATCTACATGCACCTAAAGTGCCCGCTAGCAATAGTCTTGTCCACAATTTCATCAACACATTGTTACGTTCGGTAAATTACAATACAGAACTCAATATGATGAAACCTACATCGCAAAACGGCTACAAGCCACAAATAATTGACAAGATCATAACTAAGAATAACGAAAAAGCGCCAAGTCTATAGGCTACCTCTTTTACTTCTCGAGGAAGGAAAAATAATTCGATCACGCAGCTGAACCGCTGACGTGAGTTGAGCGAATATCCCAAATTAAGATTCTATGTTTAAGGGTTTCAACCAACTATTTGGGAAATTGGTCTACTCACGAAAGCGCTGAATAGCTGTCTGCGTGTACAAAATGAATTACTAAAATTTGTTTGGACCTCAGCCTCAAGCTCCGGCTCAGAATTATTTTGGCTAACAATCACGTTTTAAAAACAACTTGTGTACCAAATCGGACGTGAAATACTGCCGTTAGAGTGCACACACATGTATATACTGCAACGGGAAGTGCCCGATTGCAATTCGAAAATTTCGAGTTTTGTA